>JBBPJS010000709.1:0-14400 GCA_038088835.1 Singerocomus rubriflavus | reverse complement strand
GACACAGCCCTAAAGGTCCACCTTGGACGAGTGCCGTCCCAGAACTCATTATAAGCCCCGTTCCAATCGCGCCCCCAAGCTTCAGATCGCATGAGACACGGTCGTCTAGTTATCGCAAGTGACGCACGGCAATCATCGATGTATGGCGACTCTCTAACCCACGGTGAAGTGTGTCTGCACGCTTCGCATCTTGGTTGCGATCATCCTCGTTACTAGTGTGACGACTCGTCGGGGTGCTGAGCATATTTTCCTGGTGATCACGATTCTATCCGTCACTCACAGCACAAGTTGGAGGTTGCTGACAGGGATTGCCGACACGGAAGTAGTTGTGGGTAAAAAAACTGTCAGTCCCAGACGAGCCGAAAATAAAACTCGGTCCGCGAATGAAAAGGCAAGGTAGTATAATCAAGAGACGCTACCACTGGAACACATGTTATAGTTTATGTTTGATCTCCTTGCGCGAAATCATCTGGAAACGTCTAGTGGGTATTCCAGTAACAAATCTTTCCGCTTGTGCATAACTTTCCCGCAGATTGACAGCATCAGGATTGTTCTTTTCTGACAACCCAGCTTTGAGGAGTGCTTTGATACCAAGTACGGATGAGCGGTCTAGACCATCAAGCTCGCCAAGTAGATGGTCTCGAACTGCCGCATGAAATGATTCAGTAGGTTGAGAAGGGAATATCTTGCTGTGAAAAAATCGTATCGCGGGCAACCAAGGTAAATAAAGCACGGACTCACTTGACAAAACCACATTCAAGTAGCTCTTGGGCGCTCTTCTTCTTGTTAAACATGAGCACCTCATTTGCCTTGGCAAGACCCACTATGAATCGTTGGTGAAATCTCAGTGGACGGATCCAGTGTGTACGCACTTCGGTTGACGAAATTGACGCTCGCTCCGCCCTCAATCACGATACCTTGGGACAACGTCGGTCGAAAACGCAGGCACTTGCGGCTATGGCGCACCTAAGAAGGGAAACCCAACATACAGCCACGTCTCAGGGAGGGCATAGATGAAATCGAAATTTCCCAGAAAAGCTTGAAGTGCATTGTCTTGATGTTCAACAGACATCGAGAGGCTTCACTCACCAGCTGCAATACCTACGTGATCTAATCAAAAACACGTTCAATATGATTCAGCCACAAGCTTACCCATGACTGGCCCGTTTAGAGCAGCAACCAAAACTTTGCTGTGCGTATAGAGCTAGAACGGTATGGAGTAAGGATCATTTACCGTAGGGAGTGCGCCATACTGCTCGTGTGCAATCCGTGTTTGCCGAAATTACTCGGGTACGGAGTTGGTCCCTGATGGTTGGTTCGACAGTCCGCTCGTCACCCTTTACGTTTGTTCCTCTACGACATCAGGGTATGCTCGCAACAGTAGATACTATTGTAGGGGCGATAGCCGCTCACGCGCAAAACCATTTTCCGTTGGCTGCAGCCTCTCAGCCAAACAGATAACTGAGACGCAGGCAACTCACCTTGCCATACCGTGGCTATGACATCTTCGCGTTTGTCGATTTCTCTCAACGAGTTTGCAAAGTCATCGTAATCTGTAATGTTACGCATCGCATTGGTGCTGCCACACCCACTACGAGTGAGGCGAGGTGCAGACCTTCAGCTGACAACGCATTCAGTCGTTGTGGTTCGTTGAGGGTGATGGTTGCGATCCCCTGAGAGATGCTGATGCGAATCTTGCTCGACGCCATGGATGGAACAACAACCTCACACCACTATGTGGCAGTGCAGCCTGAGCGGATTCTCCGGGAGGGTGGCTTTGCCGGGATAACCGGTGTCAAGGGAACCTACACAACATCCACACTAACACTACTACTGTACGCGTAACACAACGTCCCTCTCCTCTCTATACAATCCTCCTCACGTCCACATATCAAGTATCTTCCTCGCTGCAGTTGCTAACACGCTATCTTTGCCGGTCAAGTTTGGTTTCGTTAGTTCCTCCAGGATAGACCTTGCATTATCTTTGACCGATTCCAAGTCCTCTCCAGCAGTACGTTTCCCCAGCTGTCCAAGTAAAGCACAGATATTGATGCGAAGCTCGACAGGGTACGGAGGTAACTCTGCCTGTCTCGGACTGAAAGCTTCGTTGCTATTACCATAACGAAGAATGCTCAAGAGATGGTCGAGAGCACGTCTCTGAGGTGGGGCACGACTGCGCGTAGGAGGTGAAGTGATGATAGGAGACCCCGTCTCGCTGCTGGTTGACGCTGTTGTCGACATCGTTGCAGAACCCGGGGCTGGAGGTGTTGTTTCATTTGAAAACGGTGTCATAAGGGCGCGCAGGATCAACTGGCCTAACCCAAGTGAGCTGATGATGATGCATATCGACCCAACAGACTTACCACCATCCCGGTATGTACTCAGTAGACTAAGTGCAACGATAGCCTCGTTAATGAGAATTGGATATTTTGCACTTCTACCGACGAGCGCGACAAGGGCGTCAACACATGGCACTGTAACCAACGCTTGTATTGCGCGTTCCTTTTTTTGTTGTCTCGTCTGACACTCTTTTGCATCCCGTTGTTCGATCGTAGGATCATTCGACCAAAGTGATTTGATCAGATTGACGATGACGCGCGTACCTTCACTCTTGATTGCAACCGTGTCGGACCGCTTGATCAAGGCTAGGAGCTGCGAGAGTCCTGACACCGGAATGGTTGCGCTATCCGAGGGAGATATGACGACGAATGAGCTATCGACTTTGTGTCGGGGATCGTTAGGAATGGAAAGGTCAAGTTAGCGAACTAGACCTACTACTATTGTTGCAAAGATGCTTTACGACGCCAATGGCGTTGATTTGCACAATGTCCGCCATGACATCACCCCGGTCGTCCCAAACACCGCTTGCCACAATACGCTCAATTACCCCAGCATGGCTCAGAGCTGTGCGATTGGGGACGGAGTGAATAGATGACTGAGAAAGATGTTTGAGCAGGCCAATGACCCCATGTTTTAATTTGAGATCCGTTGTCGGGGAGAGCAGGGCTTCCGAAGACAGCAGCTGAGCAATGTTATGGGGCGGGGATAGTAACGAGGTTGCATGATGTTCTACAAGCGTCAAATAATCAGCAACGCATCGAAGTGAAGGCGTCTCTTTGTAATAGGATTACCTCTTCTTGTCAGATTTCCAAGAGCAAGAGTCGCGCATATCACCAAGTCATCCCTAATGTTTGCATGGCTGCCCGCAATGACAAAAGCCCGGATCCAATTGACCATACGGGAAACGAATCTGCCACCAGCGTAAATCTCTTCCGAGTCGTCACAAAGTACATCTGTGTTTTTTTCTTCTCCGGATACTTCAACCACTGCTTTGACCACAGCAGCCTTACAGTCATCGAAGGCCTTTTCTTGGCTTCGAACCTCGCTATCATCCAGACTTGTCTCGTGTTGTACATACCAAAGTGGTGCATAGCTTCCTTGTTCAATGAAGTCTAGCATCGAAGACAGGCACGGAACATTTCGATGCTCGGCAGGGAATATAAACCCACGAGCGAGGGACAATCGGATGTCCTCGACGTCCAGTGCGAGAGACTCGAGATTCGAACATGCTTCTGAGAGTAGATCAAAATCGGTGTGCAACAGAGACGTCCTGAGTTGTGAGGGTTGTGCAAAGTCTGGAGGCGGAGGAGCGGTTAGTAATGGTGGCGTGAAAGCGATCAATGGCTGAACAAGAAAAGGGAGAACATCGGTGTCAAAAAGCGGGTGTGCTGCGATCTGATCAGACGCGAGAGTCAGTCATGTTGTTGAATGAGCTGACCATCATCCCTGAGTTCAGTAATTAGCCTCCAGGTCCAATTGGAGAGTCCAATGCGAAGAGTCCAAGACTCTGTCGCGTGTTCTGGAATGGCGAGTGCTGAACACTCTGCCGGGAACAGACTTGTTGGACCTTTCATCCAAGCACCAGCGGGGTATATCGCGGACGATAAGCGTACGAGTGTCATGGCGACTTCAAGAGATATGAGTCGAAACTTGACTGGTTCTGGGGATGAACTGAATATTGATATGTATCGCGTCAGCAAAACGCGTAGACGCACCGTAGCCGAGAGATGAATTCAGTAGACAACCAATAGCAGTCTTGATAACCTGGAGATGGGAGATGGACAGTGGTAGAGGGTTGACTTGTTGTCGAGTTGGTAGCTGATCTGCATAGCCTTCAAGTAACGACACAATTGCTTGCGGAAAACCAGCTTCCAATAGTTGTCCTCTATTTTGGTCTGAGCAAATGAGACTGAATATGATGTATTCTCGAGGAATCGGTTGTACCCACCATGTTCAACACACAGATTTGCACTGACACGAATAATTTCGAGCACGGTGATGGCACGAGTATCATTTGGAACCGCTGACCCGTCGAGCGCTTTGGATAGAAGAGAAGTGAGATCTTGAGGTAAGGAACTTCCTCCCAGAACTGTACGATTATCTTCTATTAGGATGGGGTCGATATCACCGTTTTAAAATATGACAAGATGCGTTTCCAACCTGTATCGTCTCTGATGCGCAGCAAGTTTGCGAGATGTCTGCAAATGAGCTGGACATTGAACCATGATCCCTCGCTGGGGCTGGATGCAAGTTCGCTTGAAAGGGAACCCAACTTGCACGCACTTTCGGTGCAGTTCAAGGTTATTGGCACGGTGTCCATATATTGGAAGGATGTTTGAGTCCGATTATTGGCTTGCTCCTGGTCGGTGGGTTAGCGGCGAGGGAGACAGCGCGATTCGCATCCAGGGTTGGTTCAAGCCAATTCGCGCGAATAACCGACACGCGCTTGCCATGATCAGCAGTGGCTGTATACTAACGCTCGCGTCCAACGACCTGCACGACAGCGAACTCGTCTCGGTCGTGTTTTGCTCAGCCAGAGTACCTACGTCCACGCACTATACTCTACCAGAAACTGGTTGGTAGGCCCTCCTCATAGTAGCCACAAGACTCCCCGCCACTTTGAATACAGTCTGGCAGACCCCTCCCCGGAAACATGCCAAGCTCGAAGCGAAACAAATCAAAGAGATCTACGCCAGCCACACCAACAGACACCCTTCCTCCGCACCCACGATTGTCTCTACCTGATGACAGGCTGATGGATGATCTGTTTGCCGAGCTCGACTCGAGAGATCAATATTCACAACAAGAATCAGTCGCAGAGTCACAAGACGCTCATGTCGACAGGACTGAGGAAAAAACAAAAATCGGTACCAGGAAGCAGAGCTCCAAGGTACGACATCTCGCGAGGCAGGTGAGTGGGGTGTTGAATAATACGCAAGACTGGACTCACTCGGACATGCGTGTAGGCACGAAAGGCAACTGAATTGGCTCAAAGCTTGGCACCTTCAAATCCTGATGCGGATGCGCAAATTAATCGCGAGATAAAGCAGGAAGCGACATCGATTAAGCGGATATGCGACGAGCTCGCCGTGCACATTTATGAGGTTGGTACCTTTACGCTGGTCTTCCCTCCGATCAAAATGTATGGTCTGTGCATCACAGATAAATCCGGATGGTCATTGTCTCTTTTCCGCGATTGCTGATCAACTCGCTCTCCTTAATATCCTGCCACCAAACGAAGCAAACTACGCAACAGTCCGTGCCGCAGCCTCCAGTTATCTCTTGCAACATCCTGATGACTTCCTTCCTTTCTTACCGTCAATTGCCGGAGAAGATGGTGTCGGAGCAACCGCGAATAACGGACTGATGGATGCAAGGCAATTTGAGCGATATTGTTTGACTGTTAGAGATACAGCTACATGGGGCGGAGAGCCGGAGATCCTGGCACTCAGCCGGGCATATAACGTGCCCATCCAGGTCATACAGGCCGGTACACCGTCAGTAGTCACCCATACCCCCGACGGTAATTTGCTGGATAACCTTTCGCGGAATGCGAAGATTGTTCGTATCAGCTTCCATCGTCGGATGTATGGTCTGGGAGAGGTAGGTGGTTCTGTCAAATCCAGCATTGCTGACTCCCGACACTAGTTCTAGCACTACAATTCCTTACGACCCAAGAATGCTTTCGCCACTGTTGCAGACAGAATCCACCAAATACTTGGCTGACACCACTATTGGTCAACTTAGAACGTTTCCCTTGGTCAGTTTGATCGATCAAGAGCTCAACGTTTCTTCTGGCATTGACGCCTACCAGATACAACCAACCATATCCCGTCTTCACTGGGTATGCAATCCTACATTGCCTTTGAGTCAACCTCAGTGCACTTTTTATTCTACAGTCTGCCATGTCCTACATACTACACCAAAGCCTGAAGCTATTGTTAATAGAAAACTAGCATACAGGTTCAGACCCTTCTAATAAATAGGAAGGATCGTTGGTGTTTCTTGTCAAGACCACTTAAAATAAGAGATCGTCCAGGTCATTGTTACCTCTTTGACGTCCAGCCAAGGGTTGAGGCTGGTCTGCCAAGTACCCTCCGAATGCCCCGTCCAAGTTTGCATATGGATCTGCAACCGGATTATTACCAACGTCATCATCGTCATCGTCCCCATCAACCCCAGCTTCTGCATCTTCATCCACGAGACTGTCACCAGCATTGTTACGGCCATCTGCCCCTGGTGAATTATCATTCACCAACAGGTTGGCCCCTTGCAATGGCACATCGGAACCTTGCTTCAGCGTATTAGCAGAGGCATCAATAGACTGACCACGAGTGTATGGTTCGATAGGACCAGGACCGGCGACAACAATAGCGGTAGTTGGAAGTTGGGAGCGTGTGAGGGGGACAAGAACTGCTCTGGAATTAGCATTAAGTGCGGGGCTGTCCACCAATGCTCTTCCGGCTGCATTTCGAATAAAGGTCTGCGCCATACGTCAGACACCAGGACACAACCTATGCATGCATACTGACCTCCGGGTTTTTGTGATAGATGCTACCAAGTGTACCTGTATGCAGTAGCAACTGATCAAGTGCACCGCGGTCCATTCGGTCTGAATCCGTTGTAATAGGGGGCTTCTCTGCGAGGACAACTTCACTAGCCACCGTGGGGTTCATTGCAAGCATTCTCCAATACATGAATCCCCGATCACGTAGGTCGGGGTTGTCTATTTCCTCAGTGGCCCACTTCAGCACCTTGTGAACCAACGTCTTTGCAGTTTCCGAGGTGGATTTGTAAATGAAGAGTTTGACTACGGCAGTCAGAAGTGCAAGTTGAACCTACAACTGTTCAATCATTCTACTATGACGCACTGAAATCAACTGCGCACCTCGACGGTCTCTTCCAAGAACTTATACACTAAGTCATCCAGAAGTTCATCGGCGTTATCAATTCGGTCTGAAAATTGACCCAGTATCCACACCATAGCTGCTTTGGCCTCAGGCTCTTCTAGGGCATCGAGGTTCTCACAGAGTTTTGGGATGATACCCTCGTATCTGCCTGGATAACGCCTGAAAATATCTTTGGTCACTATCACGGCCTCTTGAACAACATACGTGACTTTATTCTCAATCAGAGTGAGAAGGGATTCGATACACATGTCCGCTGCTGCCTCGACCTTGATGGCCAATCGACCTATCGACCGTACAGCTTTGCGGACGAAGTCAACATCTACCTCTGACGCGTACCTATAGTCAACAACTCAGTATTTTAGTCTTGGGAATAAAAGCGACACCTACTCTTCGAGTTCTGCTAATACCTCTCTTGCATTTTCTTCACGTCCAAGTCGGTACATGATTTCCAGTTTTGCTAATTTAACATATATTGGATCGTTATACTTGCAAAAGAAGACTTTAACATCATTTTTCAGGACAGCAGGCCTCCGCTGGATAATGAGCAAAATGTTGCGAAGTGCGACATATTGGACCTCTGGACCGGAAGACAATAGCGTGACTAACAGGACGATAACAGTCAGCGCTGATAATCCCAGAAAAGAGTCATCGTGTTACCCAGTGGCGGACCCATCTTCTTGCAGATGTGGTCAATGAGTCTTCGATTCTCCATGTAATTCATGAGATACAGTAGAACTTTGATGGTCGTCAAAACCACGGCTGAATTCGCGTGCTGCAGTTGTACGATCACCCTTTCTGCCATTATTTCCGCGTCTGCGTGTTGTTCCGGAACATAACGTAGCAGAGAATCCAGTATATATATCTGTCCCCACCTTGCTCCCGAATTAGCGAGGGATAATACAGGATGAACAAACTTACTCTGAGCTCTCACCCAGCGCAGCGATTAGTTTGTTTGCTATGGGCAGGTTCAGGCGGAAAATGACACCGTCCTGTCGATCTCCAATCTCGGAGAGCGCTGCCACGGCGTTTGCGACAACCGTTGCATTGGCATCGAGCATCATGTCTCTGAGCATTTCAACGAACCCCGCCCGTTCCGCTTTTCTGGGATCTGCAGCATAAAGTTTCGCGACGCAGATTGCAGCCGTCTTGCGCACGTAGGGATCTCGATCCTTGATACAATGTCGCAGCTGCTCACTAAGCGCTTCTGTTACTACGGGAATGGGGATGTACGCCATTGTCCGTATGGCCAGTGCCCGGATGAGGGGATTGCGATCGTTACAGTCCTGGAAATGGTGTGCGATCATGGATTCGACGAAAACACATGCAGGTATACCTGAAGAAAGCTCGGAATGACGATCTGTATTTGTTCTGGTTTAGATCGACCGTAGCTAACGAGGAATAGGTAGACCACTGTAATACATTTGATTTTTCGGCAGAATCGAACGTTGGCTATGGTAATCCTTACTCTTTTTTATTTCAAGCAGAGGGGTTCCGATGCACTGGACGACGTCATGGAAGAGTGGTGACACTAGGAATGGGTTTGAAGACGATAGGCGTGCATCCAACAACCCACGTACTGTCATTGCCCATGGTTATGTTTGCAACGACCTTCTTGAGAACCGTCCTGCGTTTCTGGAATTTCTTGTCCTTTGCTTCCGCAGCTTGAAGCTCGGTGCGAAATTCCTAGACAAAAGTAGTTCTATGGTGATCATGGCACCCCAATCAACCTCAGTACCTCAATCTTTCCACGTTGGAAGAACTTTGCATCTTGTCCCGGTTGAGTGGTCATCCCCGTCACGAAAGAACCAGTTGGTTAGGGCGTCAGGATTAGACAGACGAGTATTATTGTATGGTACGACGACGATTCCGACACTTGGCGATGAATGTTGAAATGCGCACTTGGAGTGCAGTCAACCGCTTATTACAAGTTTAGCAGCTCTAAACAAAGTTGCAGTGTCAACACTCCACAGTACATACTTGATCCGCTCATTCCACCGAATCCAACACAGTAACCATGCAAGATGACACCGACCATTGACTGCATTCCCGATTATATTTGCTGGGGATGCATATCAAAACGAGGTCAGCACACTTCTGTAGGTGGGTGATTGAATGTCTGCGGGCTGACTCAGACATGGCCCTAGCGGATCCGGCAGCCAAAACCTCAAACGAGCCAAGGGCCTCTCTGAACCTGGAGAGGACGGGACACACCAGACACTCGCAAGGACGTGGGCTGTCGGTAACTGATAATATACTGAACATGGTTGCA
The DNA here is from genome assembly GCA_038088835.1 of Singerocomus rubriflavus. Classification (NCBI taxonomy): domain Eukaryota; kingdom Fungi; phylum Basidiomycota; class Agaricomycetes; order Boletales; family Boletaceae; genus Singerocomus; species Singerocomus rubriflavus. Next base: position 4,881 of record JBBPJS010000709.1, on the reverse strand, counting down.
ACATGCCACTGATTTCTCGAGACAAGTAAGGTATGATTATAGCTGATTACAAAACAATGCGGAAAATGCACTTCAAAAACTTGCATGGCTGTGTGAGGACCCTGTGTGCATCTGAGTAAGAGTGTAATTGCTAGTGAAAGCTTATCCTGTGTCACACCATATCATTGCCCTCCCCTACTCATCCTAAGGAGAGGAATTATGCCTTCACTGTTGCTCTGACTGTCTATTCAGTCATGAAAAAAAAGGCAAAGGGAAAGGTAGTACCATCAAGGAAGAGAAGACCATTAAAATGAAGGAACTTCTTTTTGCACTTGCTCTTGACAATTACATTGTTTTTTACAGAGCATTTTGAAGAAGCATGGTTACAATAACTACAAGGTCTTTGAAAAGAGGTGATTTCCATTCAAGTTTGTATCTTCAAAGACAAAAAGGTATGAATTTATTTTACTTTGAGTTGAGTTACTAAATCTACTATATATTGTTCTAGTCAAAGTGTGAACAATGCTATGGATGTTGATAATAAAGTGGACTATCAGAAAATAGTGAAGAAATTTGTAGCATCAACTTCTAGTGCTATTAAGATTTTTGTTGATATAAAAGATGTTGCAAGGCTTCCTTGTGATGACTTAGAAGATGACTCTAGTGATGTACCTGATGCAGATAGTAACACTGGAAAGGTATGAATTATTTGAAGTTTCTATATTCTAAAATTTATAAAATATAGAAAAATATATGTGACACTTCTGATTTGGATATTTGACTTGCACAATAGCAAATCAAGCTACAAAAGCTTTACAAGAATGAAGATAATGAGGGGTTAACATACATTGGGCCAATGAAAGCAATTTCATTAACACTTGCTATGATTTTAAATTGATGTCATGCTCTTGTATGTTTTTTCTTTTGAGTTTGAATATTTTCTAACAAGTGCCTGATATGAACTGGAACTATACTCTTAGGAACAATCCCTTGAGTGGTCTTGTGCAAAGGTTCGATGATACAATGGTGAAGAAAATAGTATGAGGGTAACCCTTAGGACTCACTTCCTATGAGAGGACGAGTATCCAAATGGATTAGGCTGAGGGACAACAGCCAAAGACAGTCCCTTTATATACTACAGGAAAGTGTGCATGGACCAAGTGATGTCATAGATAAGGTGTGAAAAGGAAGCACACCATGAGGTCATCAAATGGAAGAGAAGCACATGGAGATGAAAAAGAAGAGATGGAAATGAAGAAAAGACTCCCATGAAGTGGAAATGAAAGATAAGGAGCTTTTAGTAAAGCCTGGACCTTAACATGAGGTTTCCTGCAGGCATGACATCATTATGACATCATAGGCCTAGACTGATCATGTGATCAGTCAGGTGACAAGTCAGGTGACCTAGTCATGTGATGCTGAAAGATAAGATAAGATAAAGGAAAAGAATAAAATTGTACAAGTCTGAGCCAAAGTTTGTAACACTTCCCCCCCCTTAAGACTCGAATTCCAGATGAGTTAGATTTTCATAGGATGAGAAAAGCAAAGTGAAATCAAGATCTGAAACATGAAGAGGTCAAGAAGCATTAGGCTATTGAGAATGGAACATTGCAATTGCCTTTTGAGCATTATCCAAATGTGCAACAAACTTCCATATATGATCTGAAATATCCCAACCCTTCCAGTGCACCAAATAATAAAGTTTCCTGTTTTGAAGATGAGAATCGATGATATGATTGACCTCAAATTCTTTATCACCCTCTGATGTAACCCAAATAGCATCAGGGCATAATACCAGCTGTTTGGGAAGAGGCTTCACATATGGTTTAATATGATCCCAATTGATAACCAGGTGAATCTTCATATACGATGGCAATTCCAAACATACTGTTGTGGAACCGAAGAGTTCCGTCTACCCAACCACACAACCAACCAATCTGGCAGACGACCAGGAAACGGTACGATGAGTCCTTGAGATAACGTCCGGTAATAAGGAGTGCTGAACAGCAGGGATGAGGGAATCGGTGATAAGGAGAGGACTGAGGCAGGACATCTTCATAAATGAACTCCAGGACTACTCTTGCAAGTCCTTGATAACCAACGAACTATTGCATCGTGGTTCTATCTTCCTCCTAACACTACAACCTAACATGTGTAGCGTAATTGTGTTTGGCTCTTGGGGCAAGGGTTCCGAGCCTTGGGTAATTGCGTAGCTGTTTCCAGGTTGCTATCCTTGAGAACGAAGGCGGTGTCACCATAGATATGTGGGTCTATACGATAACCCCAACATATGTTCCAACTAGAACGCTGTGTCACTAGTGGCTTAAATATCTGTAATGTCCTGTTCTAATACGATAAGATCCACACGGCAATGAGAGCCTCTTGGGATCGCAGGTATAACATCAGTAATTGGTATGATGAGGATTACATCACATGATCTTATATCTTTAGGGGTTGGTTCTTGATACAACGAATGTCTTCCATTCTTCTAGGTACTGGGTTCTGTACTAGCGCTTGAATGAGCTTGCTGACTGGCCAGACGTTGGTGGTTCGGTACTGTCAGGATCGATGAACGATGGAACGATGGAGGGAGGAGGTAAGGGTTAGCTTTATCTCTAGACAGCTCACTTCCAGGGCTCAGTTAAGAGGGCCAGGCGAATACCATCCTTTACTTGACTGTTGTCACTAGGCCACCTTGGTAGGCAGGGTAGGACGCAAGGAAACAAGTGGATTAGGCTGGGGGAACAGCCCTACTCATAACCCCACTACTTATAGGTACAGGGATTGTGCACAGACCAAGCTGTGACAAGGGTCTAGGGTATACGACATTAATGCTATTGGATTAGTAGATTAAAGGGAAGAGTCCATAAGTGAAAGGTTAGGCATTCATATGGAGTGGGAAGATGAAGAGCAGATATGAATGCAGGGTCTAAAGTAGAATGGAAGATCGATCACAAGGTGTGACTGATCAGAGAGGGGATCGTGGCAGAGATCCATCTAGGATCTTGCAGGGTCGTGATTGAGATGCAATCTCGATGGATGATCATACCGATTGGAGGGTAAGGGCGGAGATGAAGAAGGGAAGGTGATCGGGAATGGAAGATATGATCGGTGTGATGTCGTGAAGAGGGTGAAGAGGTGAAGACCGAGGATGTGATACACGTGAAGGGTCAAGGGCGTGATAATGTAAAGGGACGGTATGGTCACGTGATCAGGGAAAGGTGAAGTCATGGCACTTATGTGTGCAAGCACGCAGTCATAGTGCAGGATTCATACAAGGTTTATACACAATTCGTAACACATACTACATTCAGCAATACCTTGCAAATCTGATAAGGGCCCAGCCATTTTTGGGATAGTTTTGGGGAAGGGAACAGGAGTTTAAAGTGTTCAGTAAACAACCAAACTTTGTCACCTTGAACTGGCATATAAGTTATAGGAGCATGATGTTGCAATGCCATATAATTATGCACTTTGGTCAAGGCTTGCTTAACCTCTTCATGAGAAATAGTGCATTCACCAGCAAATCCAGGTAGATCATCTGCAAAGCCAAGATAAGGAATATAATTATGCATAATTGCAAAGGGTGATTTTCTTGTGGTAGAAGAGACAGAATTGTTATGATGAAATTGGGCCATAGTGATCCAATTAGGCCAGTCGTTCTGCTTCTTCACAATAAACTTGCATAAATAAGCAATCAATTCCTGATTGATGCATTCTGTTTGCCCATTGGTTTGCAGATGATAAGCTGTAGAGATTTTCTGGGAAATATGAAGGAGAAAACAAAGAGAGGTTGTGAACTCAGAAATAAATTGGGTACCATGGTTAGAAACAATGATGGAAGGTAGCCTATGGAAACACCAAACAAAATCTCAGAATAAGACAGCCAGATCTTTTAAAAAAATAGTTTTGAAACAAGGAACAAAGATAACTTCTTTGGAGAATTGATTCATGATGATGCAGACTGCATCTTTTCCATGGACTAAAGGGAATCCAGAAACAAAGTCAATAGATATATCTTGCCAAGGGGCTTGAGATACAGGGAGAGGCAAGGGGGTGACATTAGATGTGTGTTGTTTTCCTTTTGTGATAGCACAAGCTTGGTATGAGGAGATATACTCTTTTACATCCTTGGTGATTCCAGGTCAATTAAAAGATCAGGTAAGTAGATGGAGTGTATGAGCTTGCCCTGCATGCCCTGCTAGAGAAGAATTGTGATAAAGAGAAAGACATCTATTTCATAGAGAAATAGGAACATAGGTTTTCTGATTTTGATTAAGAAATACTTGATGTTGTTCATCAAATGAGAAGGACGAAGGTACATGATCTTGCATGCTTGCAGTAGCATGACACACCTCTTCATGAAAGGGAGAAGAAAGTTGGATATTTTGATTAAATACTTTAGGAGGTAAGACCATAATATTCATGTTGATTTTTTCCACTGCATCGCCATAGTCTGGTCATCTTGACAATGCATCAGCTTGGCCATTTTGTGCTCCAGATTTATAAGTAATGGTGAAGTTATATTTGAGTAAAATAGCATACCAGCATGCTTGTTGTGCAGATAGATCTTGAGGTTTTTTCCAAAACTCCAAGTTCTTGTAATCTGTCCAGATATCGAAATGAGTTAACCCCAATAAATAATGTCTCCATTCCTATAGAGCTCTGATAATAGCAAGCAACTCTTTATCATAGATAGGATAGTTGCATTCTTTTTTTGAAAAGGAATGAGAATAGAAAGCACAGGGTCTCCATAGTCTGTTTTCACATTGCTGAGATAACATGGCACCTGTAGCTAGATCTGAAGCATCTGCTTCAATCCACATGGGTTTTAATGTATCTGGAAAGACTAATAGAGGAGCTTTTGTAAAGCATTCTTTTAGCATGTTAAATGCCTTTTGT
>JBBPJS010000708.1:0-14401 GCA_038088835.1 Singerocomus rubriflavus | reverse complement strand
TCCATCCCCCCTTCCTGCTGTCCAGCACTCTCTCTTTCTAAACATGAGGTTTAGCCCCATACTGTTCCACTGGTCATCTGCCAGGTTGGTTGGTTAGTTGGCAGTATAGCATGTTGCAGCACCTAGCAAAACACTATACTTCTTGATATACAATCACAATGACTTGCAGTTTCACAGACACCATGCAGGGTCTTGCCACACAAAGCACAAAGACACAAAGGTAATAGGGAAGATATGATGGTAGAGTGGAGTAGTATCCTTGAGGTCTCAACCTTGCTAGAAGGTGAATAACCAAGTGGATTAGACTGAGGGGGATCAGTCACAATACACCCCATATTTATACTACTGTACAATGTGCACAGACCAGGTGACATTATAGATAAAGTGTGAAAAAGAAGAAACAGAGATTAATGCCTCAAGGCATCAAAATGAAAGAGAAGGAAAAAAGCAGCAGAAATGAAAAGAAGGCTTCTTTCATAAATGGTAATTAAACAGGCTGTGCCCATGAGGCAACCTGCATGCATGACATCATTGGTCTAGGCCTGATCATGTGATCAGTCATGTGACCTGTCACCTGACCTAGTCATGTGATGAAGATAAGATTAGATGAAGAAATAAGATAAGATAAAAGAAAGAAAAGTGAAAAGTGTGCAAGGAAAAGTATGATGTTATAACATAGCATAACTCTTTAGTTCCACAACACTCTTATATGCCCAAGAGCTCCTTAAAGACTATAAGAAAAGATATCACCTTTGAACCCCACAGAAGAAACACCCCACTTCCCCACCATGTATTATCAACTACTCATCCAACATGTCTACATGTTCTATGAACACCCATCCCCCAAATCAATTATCAACATCTCTGATGTCTCAACTCTGATTGTCAACACATCACAAGAACTACCCCAATCTGAAACATCTATTGCTACATCATTATTACTCCCTTCTTCTACAACATATCCTTCATCTTCATTCAACATCTTCTCTACAATGGAGGAGACAGCTTCTTCTCTTAATACTCTTATTGACCCATTTCTGCAATGTGGAACACTTTTAGTAGACTTACCCCTTTATGCACACAGGATACAAGATGGCCATCATGATGTGAACTATGCTCTACACATCCATGTGTTTACCCAAGATGCACAACTCTCCATGTCAATTGAGGCCCATTTAGATATGGGCTCCCCTCTATAAGCTCTCTACACTGCATTTCTCTTCCTACAGTGACTCTGTATAGGAATCACATGCACCTATGACAACTCCAATGCCATGTGCATGTTCCTTATATCCATTATGACATCTGTTGCCATCTCACTCAAAAATGCCCTGTTAGAAATACCAAATGGAGTTTGGAGAATTCCTCAACAGGCTTGATGAATACCTTCATAATTTAACCACCACCAAGAATGAAACCTTTATTGCCACCATGAACATCTTTGCATCTTCCTTTCCACTCACACTCAACAAACTGATGATTGTCAAGTGCTTAGAAACCTACTGGACTAGTGCCCAAGGATGAGTCATCCTGCCACCATCTTACCTGTGATTCCATGAAGCCTGCTTCCAGTGTTACTGCATAGGGCATATATGGATGAATTGCTCCATTTACCAGTGTTCCTTCTGTCTACTATGGTGTCCAGGCCACACCCAAGAAAGATGCACATTGCACAGAGTCAACATACTTCTGATTGACCACACCACTACACATTCTCCTTCACTGTCCCTATTCACATCCTTCCATGACTCCTCAAGCCCCTCCTCCATTCATCATGCCCCTATCCATCACACCACTGGTGGCAGAGGCCACCCATACCCCCCTCTTCATGTGCCACCTCCAATGGCATGACCACAAGCATGGAACCAGCCCTGCAGAACTCAGTCCCCACTGCATGATGATATTATTGATTGGGGTGATAACATCTATGATGACATCACCTATGGAAACATGACCAGGTCTTCTGTCAACAAATCCATGAGCTACAGTTGGGCATAGAAGGCATGTTGTGAGGTCACTCATGTCTACTAAGGGGATAATGTTACACTTTTCCTACTTCTCCTTGTTCTTTTCACTTGGTGCTTGTCTTACAGTCTAGACTTGCACTCTATGCCTTTCAATCATTAAATATCTCAGATTCTAGATGCTGACTATTTCTTTCCCACATTATGTCATCAACTGTGCTTTGCATTCTGCTCTTCTCTTCCATGCACAGCTTGACTCCACATTTGTCAGCATCTCCATTGTTTTTTCTATTACATATCACTTTACTTATGCCATTGGTTACCACATCATTAGCACTTCCCATGCCTCACCTAAAGCATGGTTCATGCATAGTCACCATAGTATATATACCCACCACTTGCATATACTGGACTTTAGCTTTCATCTTTCTTGTACCTGTGTACACTATATCCCTTGTCCAAGCAATACCACTTGCTTGTTACTCATACCCTCATCCCAGTAGTCACTACTACTCACCCAATACACCTTGCTTAGTTTGCTAGACCATGACATCTACACTAAGGTGATATCTCAGGTTATGCTACATGCTTAACCACTTCCACATTTACATATAACCATCTGTGTTTCATCTTAGTGAACTCAAGGGCTATACTCAATCCTACCTGAGTCAAGTGTAACATGTGCTTTGATGGGTTACACTGCAGGATGACTTGGTGGGACTTGAATGGTGACCTAGGGGTGAGATGTGAAATATGAGATGCAAGGCATGTAAGTTGCATGTGATGAGTGATGAGAGTCTCTTGGGCACATAATGGTGAGTCACATGAGGTAGTCCGGTGACTATGAAGTCATGAGGTTGCTGGGTTGAATGTGAGTCTTCTCTAAGGACAAGGTATGCACTCAGAGATGCAATATGAGTCTAGGGGAGCAAGTGTAGTCAAAGTGTAGAGAAAAAAGTATACTAGGGGAGAAATCATAACAATGCCCCTGTTGCCAAGCTTACATTTATCCAAACTATTCTTGCCCTTGCTGCTCACCTTGACTTAGAACTGCACCAGATAGACATCAAGGATGCCTACCTAAATAGTAAGCTACAGGACAACAAGCACATTTATATGTGATAACCATCAGGCTATGATAATGAAGCATATCCACACCATATCTGCCAACTTTTCAAAATGCTTTATGAACTCAAACAGAGTGGTTGCTGCTGGCATCAAAAGCTCATCAAAATATTAGTCAAGCTTATGGGCTTTAAGCAGTGTGAGGTGGATTAGGCCATCTTCATAAGACAAGATAACAAAGTCTTTATCATTGTTGTTATTCATGTTGACAACTGTATACTCACCACCTTCACACTTGCACTAATCATTGAATTCAAGACACAGCTGTGCAGGCACATCAAAATTACAGATCTCAGTGAGCTCTATTGGCTCCTTGAAATTGAAGTTATGTGAAACTGTGAAGAGCATATCATTTCTCTTTCATAGTGCTTATATCTAGATTTGATTATCTGCTGCTTCAACTTTGATGAATTGAAGCCTGTTGCCACCTCAATGGAATCTCAGATGAAGTTGAATACTATGCAATCCTCTATGACTGGCACCAAATATGCTATAATGCAGCACATTCCATATCAGGAAGCAGTCAGATTGCTGATGTATGCTGCACTAGGCACTCATCCTGATATATCATATGCTATATACACAGTATTCCACTTTCATAGCAATTCAGGTCTACCTCACTAAGATGTTGTTATGAAATATTGTACAAACTCTGCACTATAACTGCTATGCTTGCATATATGAGTGCCATGATTACTAATCCCTGATCATGTGACCTTTCCATTTCTTCACATCATCATGCCCTTGACCTTTCACATGCATTATATTTTTTTTCACCTCTTTACTCTTTCACAATCATCACAACCTCACTGATTAATCTTCTATTCTGATCTTGATCCCTTCCTTCATCTCTGTTATTCCCTTCAATTGATATGATCACTATCAAGATTGCATCTTGATCATAAATCCTGCAAGATCCTAGATGGATCTTTGCCACAATCCCCTCCTTGATCTTTCACACCTTGTAATTGATCTTTTCTTTATACTAAACCCTGCATTCTCATCTCTGCTTTTTCCATTCCTTTAGATGAGATGCCTAACATTTACCTCATGGACCTTTTCCTTTTATCCTATAGCCAATAGCACTAATACTATATACCCTAGACTCTAGTGTACTGCTTGGTCTGTGCACTATCTTGTACTATATATAAGGGGTTATGAGCAAGGGCTGTTCCCCCAGCCTAATCCACTTGTTTGTACCTCTCCTACCTTGCCTACCAAGGTGGCCTAGTGAAGTCACAAGTAAAGGATTGTTATTTGCCTACCTGCTCATCAAGAGTGCCTAGAAGTGAGACATTCTGGAGATAAAGCTAACCCTTCACTTCTTCCTCTTATTGTATCACACCTTGCACCACCAAACTGCCAATGTCAGGCCAGTATGCCAACTCATACCATGTCCAGTATCAGAATCCAGTAACCAGAAATATGAAAGATATTCTTTGGAAGATATCAAACCATCAAAGTACCAAAGCCTATGTGATAAGAAACCCTTATCATAATGTTCCTTTGATGTTATACCTGTGATCCCAAGAGGCTATTATTGCCATGCAGATCTTATCATATTAACCATTCCATCATATCAGTAACTTAAGCCATGAGTGATACTGCATTCTCATTGGAACACTGTTGGGGTTATTGTATATACCCATGGTCTATGGTGACACTGTCTTCATTCTCAAGGATGGCAATCTGATAATAGCCAAGCAATCACTCAAGGACTGGAATCCTTGCCCAAGGTCTGACTACAATTATGCTACCTACATTAGATGGTAGTATTAGGAGAAAAACAGAGCATTGTTGCAAGAGTATGATTACTATAAAGGACTTGCAAGAGTAGGCCTGCAGATCATGTATAGAAAGTCCCTCTGACATGCAGCCCTCTCTTTATATCTGCATTCCCTATTGCTGTCCAGCATTCTTCCTTCCACCTGACATTATAGGTTCTTGCCCTGTATTATTTGTTCTGATCATCTGCTGGATAGTTGGGTTAGTTGGTAGTGCAGTGTAACTCTTTAGTTCCACAACAGATGTGGTCTACCACATTTACAGGTACTTAATAGATACTAAAGACCTGTGCCTCACCTATGAAGGAATTGCCAAGCCACTTGAGGGATATATGGATGCAGATGGCAGCATGGTAGAGAATTGCAAGGCCATGTCCAGCTATGCATTCCTTATTGATAGAGGGGCTGTTTTATGGGTGTCAAAGAAACAAGAAATTGTGTTGTTGTCCATCACTAAGAGTGAGTATGTTGCTGCCACTCACATGATGAAGAAAGCCCTCTGGCTATGCTCACTCATAAAAAAGGTTTTCAGCCAAACCAATAACATCCTGATAACACTTTATTCAGACAATCAATTTATGATCACATTGGCAAAGGACCATCAGTATCATACTCACACCAAGCACATTGATGTGCATTTTCACTTTATCTGCTGGATTATTGATAACAGCAAAATTCATCTAATTTTCTGTCCCACTGATGACATGGTTGCTGACATGCTTACCAAAGCTCTCCCCTTGCCCAAAGCCAAACATTTTGCCATAGAGCTTGGACTGTGTATTGCTTGCAGAGACATTTCCATTGCAATCTATTGCAGACCCTCTTTTCTTTTGCTCATTACTTTAGCTGCTGACTAACAGACAGTCATGTGATACATAACCTTAGTCTGTTGCATCTGTGCAACAACTGAGGTGAAAATATACTATACCCATTCATTACCTACTTGCTCTAACTTGCACTCAGTTAAATTCTCAATAGGTGAAAATATATCCAGTCTGTTGCATCTATGCAACAACTGAGTTAGATTCTTGATAAATCCTTGACAGTATTCCAACACACCTTCCTCCCAACAATCCTTGTCTTGATGCCCAGTTCACCCATAGTTTTCATAGTAATCAATATAGTGTTTCTTTCCTTTTCTCTTGTTTGTATTGGCAGAAAGTGCTACATTCTCAGTTGACTCTGTTTTTCCTTTAGGGTCCTATAGAAGTGTTATGACATTGCATGTATACTTGTATGCACTCATGAATACCACCTTGCATACTTTGTGTTAGTGCAAGTGTGATGACTTTCCTTAGTGCCCTGGTTGCACTTTTATGATCACATGATCAGGGTGATCATGTGACTACTCTGTTTCTTTTTCACATCATCATATCCATTACAGTGATCACATCTTAACCCCTCTTTCTTTCTCTTATGACATTCATAACCTCCAACTAATTATCTAGATTGCCTTTCACATTCTCATGGTTGGTGCATGCCTGTGATGCATCTTCCATTCCTTCATTTCTGCCTTTTCCTAATTGGTATGAACTTTATCTGAATTCCTGATCTAGATTATGACCCTGCAGAACCCTTGATAGGATCTCTGTCATGATTCCCCTCTTGATCATTTACATCTTGTGATGATCTTCCCTTTATATTAAATCCTGCAGGTATTCTTCCTTTTTGATCTTCTCAGAGTCTTGCCTAACCTTTGCCTTGTGGACTTTACTCTGATATCTTATCTACCAATAGCACTAATAGCTTATACTCTAGACCCAAAGTCACAGCTTGGTCTGTGCACATTTTTATATCATATATAAGGGGTTGTGCAAGGGCTGGTATCCCCCCAGCCAAATCCACTTGTTCACCTTACCTACCCTGCCTGCAAAGATGGCCTAGTGATGTTAAAGCCATAGCAAGTAACAAGGTAGCTATTTGCCCACCTGGTCTTCACTAACTGCCTGGGAGTGAGGCATTGTCTGAATGCAGTCCAATCTACCCCCCTCCTCTTCTTTATTTATTACTGTGTGTATGGCAACTCAAGACTTGGTCAAGATAGAATCTAGTCAAGACATTTTGAAAGACATTCATTATCAAGATACTTTGTGAAGATAATCCACATGACTTGAGATGTTATCACAATGCTCAAAATGATGTACTATCTGTGGAAGACATAGGCATATGCTGCCAGTCAACCTTATTATATTAACATGTTATCTATTAGTATATTCCTACTTGTCTCTGAACTCATAGAAGATTCTATTGGGTATCTGTGTGTAGACCCCAGGATGGGGTGGCACCTCTGATTAGCTTTCAAGGGTGGCAATCTGAAGATAGCCATGCAATTATCTGAGACTTTAACTCCTTGCCCCACAAGTGTTATGAATTTTATACTGAACTTGTACAATTTTCTTCTTCTTTTTTATCTTATCTTATCTTTCTATCATTACATGACTAGGTCACATGACTTGTCACCTGACTAATCACATGATTAGTCTAGACCTATGATGTCATCGATGATGTCATGCCTGCAGGCAACCTCATGTTGAGGTCCAGGCCCTTATCTTTCATTTCCGTCTTGTGAGAGATTTCTTTTCATTTCCATTTCTTCTCTTCTCTTCCTTTTGATCCCCATCACTTCTTTTCCATTTGATGTCCTCATGGTGTGCTTCCTTTTCACACTTTATCTATGACATCACTTGATCCGTGTGCATTTCTCTGTAGTATATAAAGGGACTGTCTTTGGCTGTCATCCCTTAGCCTAATCCATTTGAATACTCGCCCTCTCATAGGAAGTGAGTCCTAAGAGTTACTCTCTATCTCATCTTCCCTACCATCATATCATCATATCCTTGTATCTATGCTCAAGACCACTCAAGGGATTGTTATTCAGAGTATAGTTCCAGTTCATATCAACAAGTTGAACATAATTATGCTGCATTCATAGATTGTAGTATTAGAAGGAAGCATACTAGGTGTAAGAGTCCTGGTAGTACTAGGAATGCAAGAGTTCCCTAAGGAGTATGAAGATTATTCTTCCCTTATTCCCAATTCCCTCTTCACTGTCCAGCATTGTCTCTTTTGAATGTTCTTTAGGATTCTGAAGATGATGCCAGATCACCTGATGGATTATGGTGATAGAAGATAGGCTGGATATTATAGTGTTTCTCTGGTCACTCAACAAGAAGCATGCAATCATACTCTTGGATGATGAGGTTGAAGAGTTGGTCTACTAATATTTGTATATTGTGAAATGATAAGTTGGCAGAAATGGTTTCTATTAGAATGTTGTATAAGCAAGATAAGGAGACTAGAATTATGTTAAAGAGATTTATTTCAGAGATGGGGTGTTCAATGCTGGCAAGTTCCTCACAAAGTGTGATCACTTTGTTAATATGAGGACATGCATTGCCACCTTCTTTAAGCCTTAGCTCAGTTAATTGTTAATGTAGCTCAATGTCAATAGCAGGAGAGTGATTTTTGAATAGGGCTTTGAGAGTATTGAAGTACTCTTTTGCTGTGTTGTGATGCATGATGCACATGTATAGTGAGTTGAGTAGGGTGGTAGCAATAATATGGCAGGCTAATGTATCCTTGGTTTGCCATATTTCTAGGTCCTTTTCATACTTCTTGACTTTCTCTCTCTCATCCAGTGTGGTTGGTATCCATGCAGGCAACTTTCCAAGTCTTGAGTCTACTGGTTGTGGTTTTATACCATCAAGATAGCCATATAGTCTCTGAGTTTTGAGTGCCATTTGAAAACAGGCCTTTCAAGAACTTCATTTTTTTTCTGATGGGGTCAAGTGTGGGGAGTTTTATCTCATCTGATTTATAAGACATGTCAAGGGAGTTGTGAAGGATTGTACTTTGTCTACTTAGGCTTTTAGGCCAGGGCTCATAACCTGTAGTACACAGTAGGACTCAGTGAACTGGTAATGAGCAGTCACTATATTATTACCTGTAGTATGCAGTAGGACTACAGGACATCAGAAAAGAATGTGGTCTAAGTAGAGTAATAACTTACCTCAGTGAACTGGTAATGAGTAGTCACTGAGGTGTGTACGACGCAGAGCAGTGTCCATAATGCGAGCGAGATTACATAATGCTTAAGTCCACTAACCGTTTGTACTCGATGTAACTCCTGACACTGGTGTGGCAAGTCAAAGGAACAATACAGAGGAGTGAAACATGAACAAGGTAAAGCAAGGAATGAAACACTGACAAGGTATGTTGAAGGGCAAGACATGATCCAGGTAGATTGAAAGTAGAGCATCAGATGTATTGGAAAAGGCAAGGAAGAGGGACAAGGACTTTACAATATGTCCATCTCTCAGCTTAGCGGTTTAGGAACGAGTTGTGTCATGACTCGCAACTAATGCCGCTCACTGCTGCGTCCGCGCCTCGTAAAATTTTCGCATTGACGTTGACTCTAAGTCATTCTATGTCTATGGTCCTCGCCCATATCAGGTTATCCTATGTGAGTCCACTTAGCCTGCCTACCCTGCGCGTTCGTATTCTTATGTTCTGCAGCTTCTCCGCCCTATTTCTGTAGCCCTCGTCGTGATCACGTACCCTGAATGTTCCGTTTCTTCGACCGGAAGTATACCAAATGGAAACAGTAGATCTGAGTTAAGTACACTGCACGATAACAGTTTGGTGACCGGATTCACTTTGGACGGTTCACCGTCCGTAAACACGACACAAGATAAGTACTAAGTCGTGGATAGACATTATGCAGATGGGCGTTGCTTAAAAGCTCGACCCATGAAGATTCGTGATGCAAGAGATACTTGACGGCCTGCTTTCAGGGTCTGACCTACTTGATGTCACGGTGTATCCGACGTTGGAACTGCTTCTGCCTCCTCTCGAGGTTGCGGTGTCACTGGGTCTGTCCCCCTCAAACCTTTGTTTGTTCACTCAATTTTCAAGCTCAGAACGTTCGCTCTGATCATGACTTCTCATAAAATATATATCTAAACATTTTTCAGACGAGTTTCCATACCAAAGGACGGTTTGTGTAACCGGCCTAATTCTCTTTGCACACGGATATAATATTCCAAAGTGGAATTTCACGAACGAGCATGAAAACTCGCATGCTTCAGCCGTTCACAAGTTGATGGTGATGGGAGTGCAACCGACGACGATTACCCCGCTCTATTGGTAATAGTGAAAAGAGGTTAGTGCCGCTTGCCTCTGCTCGCGCGTTCACGTTTACTTACGAAGGTATCACCATTGCAGCAGACTGGCTGCTGGGTGCACTGAGCGCCAGAGCCTGTACCGATGACTGTGATCGGGGTGCAGTCGACCCCAACTAGGCCATCGACTACAGGAAGGACTACACCAAGCAGCCCGAGGAGCTGGTTGAGCACGGGGTCACCTTGCTGTAACGCGGACCATCGTTAGCATACTGCACGAAACATTAGGGGCTGGAAACTTGAAGTCTCACAGAGTAAGTCGCGTTGCAGCATTGGATTGGGCCAGTGTTGCATTCACCGCTGCCACCGCCACGAGCCTTAAGCTCTGTCGGGGAAGCTATGGCGACTGAAGCGAGGGCAGCAATGGGGAGGAGCGAAGCGAAGCGGATGTACATCTTTGTAGTGGTAAGCTGACTTGGTCAACAGGTGTCTGTTTTGTTGATGGGGTGTGGTCTTGCGACTCACCTTTTATACATCGAGGGGGACATCTTCTCCGCAGACCATCCCACCCCTCTGCACACAGCCCACCCGCCAGGTATGCCCACTACTGCGACAAAGTCGGGTGTACCTACTTATGATTCCGTCACAGAAATGCAACGAGGTCAGGTGGACCTTGAAACGCCGAGACTTACGAGCACCGTTCCTGGTCTGATATGTGGTATGGTTACCGCCTATCAGTGCTGAACGAATGAAAATGCGCTGGAGCTGGCGAGGCACGTAGAACTCAATGGCTCCACAAGACTCGAAATGACAAGACGTCACGCGTTGCAAGGGGACGATGTCCTTGCCTGTATTGGACAATGATCACAATGTACGTGAATACAAGCGTAATTCGCGAGGAGGAATGTTATGATTCAAATCAGCTGGTCGCATTTGTTACGTTACATTTTTGAAGACTTTTGCAAATACAGTGTGCCTTCACGAGGTTGACAGAGACAATGATTAGGCGAGAGTACCACACCCTCCGAGAGCTAATCAAACGGGGACTAAAAATAGCACTTTTGCTCTGCTACGGATTGTCGATAAGTTGTTGGCCCAGAGTACTCAGACATAAATGAGCCACAGGCTGTGGTGTGCAGTATACACACGGATCATCGATCACGGGTGATTGATTGATCGATGCTAGTGCGGACCATAGCCGGCTAAACTGGGTTGAATACTTCCGTCTCGAGAAAGCTGTCCTTCATTGATATATGGTCCAAGATGGTCATAGGACAATGCAAAGAGGCATCTCAGGGCACAATGATGCTCTACAGGACCTGGGAGCCCACTGACAGTGTGAATGATACTAGAGAATTTCGAGCATTATATTGCTGTGCGGTCGGATAATTACGGAAGGAGTTGTACTGCAGTGTGACGTACATGATGACATAACAGGGCTGGAAGAGACTCCATGGTCGAATTTCCCATCGGAAACAAGTCCTACGAATTTTTGGGGGGACCAGACCGTCACCAGATTCGGTGATTCAGGAAGTCCAAATGACCGCGCGTGTGTTTCTTACTTCCTATGACATACTCGCAATCCATTGAAGAAAGTCGTCTCGCTGGAGATGAGAGTTCCCCCGAGGCAACATGCTGTCGTACAAATGCTTCATTACCATGTGTGCCAGTGCAATACACTTTATCTCGATACATTGTAGAGCTGACCACTGCTGTAGTGGTTAACCATCACAAATTCGTCGACACTCGGACTGGCCGGGGTCACCATGCGCTTCCAACTACCTACAATGCAATGCTCCGATTGGTTCTCCCGATGCGGCCTTTTCGTAATCGTGTAACTCTGTAAGTGCGCCTTTGGCCACACTCGCTCGAGACTGATTCTTCTAGGTCACGCTCGAGTTTGTCGCGATGGGCTCACTATGTTGTCTGGTAAGTTTTCCGAGTGGTTTTGGTCGCCTCTGGTGAGTTGTCGTTATTACTACAACATTCATAAGCTGACCTAACATATCCATTTCTCAGCAGCGGTTTGGGAACTAGTCGTGTTGCGACTCGCGAGTCGCCAGCGCCGCCCGTGTCCATGGCTCGTAAAATCTCTTCCATATCGCCGTATTGACTTCACTCTAAGTCATTCTCTTGTCCCCGTCCATCCTATGTGAGTCCGCTTAGCTTGTCTACCCCGCGCCTCTGCGCTCTTACCTGTTCTATAGCATTTACTGCGGTCTTTGTGATTATATGCGTTTCCTTTGACTGGAAGTATACCAAGCGAGAATGATAGATCTGAGTCGAGTATATTACATGACACAGGGCACGTTACTTGTAATCCTTGCAATCCTTGTAATCCTTAGTGGGTTGACAAGAATACATAAGGTAACGCTTGCTGCAAACCGTTCATATGTACCAGACATTCGTCCCGATGTTTGAGGTCCAATATTTTGAACTTACCAAGTGGGTGCATATTCAAGAGATGCACAACTGAAATGCAACACAGATCAGAAACTGGATGACGAGTCAGTGTCTGAAATCCCAATATTTTCGTACTGTCACAGTGTCAGATCTCGTCTCAGATCTCATCTCAACATGGAGAGACAGACAGGTAGATATTGCCGGTAGATAGATCAGAAGGTATCAGACAGATGAACGTAGTCATTCAATTCATGATACTACTCATGATCTCACATCATTATCTCACATCACATATCATGATCTCATCTACCTTAGGTATATAAACTCTGTCATCAGTGTAGAGCCTTTCTCTAGGCTTGTATATTTGTTTCTTCTCTTCTATCCTTGAGAGTGACACCCTAGGACTTAGAGTTGTTCCTGACATTATACAAGCCTCCCCCTTCCTACTGCGCTGTCCCTCAAGGCTATTTACCCTTGAAGAGGTGTTCAATTTTCTTTTAACCCCCTTCCTGCACTCAGCTTCATTCAGGGTTATTCCCAGAAGCAACATAATCCTTCCCAGTAACTTCTAGGAAGCTTGAGTCATTGCACCTAAAGTGAAGTCAATAGGATAACCCACTCCTACACTACCACCATGTCAACTGCACCCTTGTGAGCAGTATCTTATAATACTATCCAGGCAGCAACAACTGGGGGCACCCCTATTGTCACTCCTCAACCCAAAGTATCAACATCCACTGATGTCCTCAGAGCTCTGGGAGAAGCAGCAGCTACTATCAAAGCATCACAAGATGAGGATGACTTGGACAGTCAGTCGATGACTGGCAAAGACAAAGGGTACACTATATCACCAACACATCCAGATGCTGATGAAAACTTTATGGAGGAGTTGCAAAGGTGGGAACAACTTTACAGGTCTATAGGTCCAAAGTTCACTAGGCCAATGCCTATGATGCCCACTGGTGATGACATCTATATGTCATCAACTCCCACCCCTTTGTCCAAAAAGAAGAAATCTGTGAAACTTGGTAAATCATTAGCTGCTAAACCAGAGATGTTTGACAGTGATAAGAGCAAGTATATTTAATGGTGTTGAATGATTGACTTATACTTGGATGGATTTGACAAGCAGCCAATGAATTGGCAGAAGATCCTTATTGTTATGACATCACATCCACACCTTGTACTTTATGTCAGCAAGTGTGTGCATGACTACACCCTGTGTGCTTTGTGTTAGCAGTCTCAACACCAGAGGTGGCCATCTATGATGAAAAAGCATTGGGCTGAATTGATGAATGAAGTGAAATCTTGGTCCAATAGATCTGAGGGTCACTGCTGGCTCTCCAGAAACTCTTGAATATGTTTGATATGGTCCTCCTTGATTCTTGCCTTTGAAGTGCAGGGAATCTTGACATCTGGTTGGTTAGAGGGAGTGTCAGACATTAGAAAAATGAATGGTGTGGGTATGGACATGAGGGCAGACTTGGGTAACAGTTTAGAGTGGCTTTGTAGATATGGGAGATGTTGATCCTGAGCTGGAGAGTGTTGGCAGGATGTATGAATGATGGGAGGGCTAATGCAGCAATTGAGTATAGTGATTGAGAACAAATAGACATCATTGAGCCAGTCATCTGGACTATCTATGTTCAGTGGATCCTTATTACATGGCAGACATCAAGATAGCCCATCTGGACTGGCATGCTTTTCTGCACTGACATGTGCAAGCTTGAAGAAGAAGAGCAGGATTCTCACTATCCATCTATTGATTGTTGTGTTTGGCTGGAGGTCTGGATTGTTGATCATTTCCTTGACATACTTTGTGTCCATTTCCACTGTTAGGTTAGTGACTCCAAATATAAATATCTGGATCACCCAAAAGGCTCTGTACAGTCCATACAGCTCAAATTTCACCTGCAAGTAGTGGCTCTTAACCTCAGTAAGGCTAATTGATCTGAATCAGTTGGGGTAGTATTTGCCATCCTCTCCCAATTGTGATAAAATAAAC
>JBBPJS010000707.1:0-14409 GCA_038088835.1 Singerocomus rubriflavus | reverse complement strand
ACGGTGACACCGCCCTCGTTCTTAAGGATGACAACCTGGTCAACAGTCATGCGATTACCCAAGGCTCGGAACCCTCTCTTTTACAATACAATACAAACTCGTAGCATATAAATGATGTCTCTCGCATTCGAGCACCTCAGTCCATTGCATCGCACGACGACTGAGGTGAGCTACTTATACTCCTACTCTACTAGCTACTGATCTGACTCGTACATAGTGAACCTTTGCTAGGTAAATATAATAGTCCGTTGCATCGCACGACGACTGAGTGAACCTTTGCTAGTCGTGTGCTCGCATCCCCAATCAAGTGTCCATTTCTTATAATGTGATCTCGACATCCTACATATACAACAAAGCTGATCTAACCCCATTCTATGCCGAGCGGCAGTGCAACAAGTGTGCGAAACTAGGGCTCATGGGCGTTACGTTTCTATTCAGCTCCGGGGATAGAGGTGTGGCAGGAGTCAATAACCATTGTTTGCATGCGAACGGTGAGGACTGCCTATTTGGTGTCATACCGGACGACTATCTCATCGCAGTTTGCCAGGTACGCAAACTGCCGGTGGAAACATTTTCAACCGATCTTTCCCGGGGACTTGTGCGTAAATCACTTCCGTTGGAGCTACGATGGTAAAACGTAACGCGACTGTATTTGAGCCTGAAGTGGCATGCACGGAAATGACATACTCTGGGGGCGGATTCAGCAATTATTTCGCGATGCCGGATTACCAAAAGAATGCTGTGGATTATTATTTGACGAATTATTCCCCGGGCTATCCTCCGACCATCTGGAACTCTACTGGAACGGTATGGGTTTTATTATGTTTCAGATCAGGTAGAGCCACATTCTAACAACATGGCACTCTAGTCTCGTGCATTTCCGGATATCTCAGCCAGCGGCGCACATTACGTTATCGCTGTCAGTGACAGACTTGCTCTTGTAACTCACTGCTTAGTCACTCCGTTTGACTCGTAGGTCGATGGTATTATATTTAGGCTCATCCATGGAACATCATGCTCTTCTCCGGTCGTTGGGGCCATCTTCACGATGATCAACGATGCGCGTCTCGCTATCGGTAAAGGTCCCATTGGTTTCGTCAACCCAGTGGTTCGCCTCTCACTGATCAGATGCGATGAACTAAGACACACCTCCTTTCCGGCCGTTCACTAGATCTACTCCCTTGAGTTCGCTGACGCGTTCAATGATATCACGGAGGGTGACAATCCTGGTTGTGGTACACGGGGATACAACGCGACGATTGGTTGGGACCCTGTGACGGTCTTGGGACACCCAATTTTCCCAAGCTTCTCGCGAGTTGGCTTTCACTTCCGTGAACGCCATGGAGTGCCGTTTGAACCGGGGCGCATTGAATGCATGATGTGTACATACGGTCATCCACTGGCACTGTCAACAAACAGACACAGAAATGGACTTTGATCTACTAGTGAGTTGGGGAAGGTGAGGATAGTATGTATGTGATGTTAAGTGTCTAGTGATATCATGTTAACTGGGTGCAAAAAATCCTTGCACCAAACATTATTGTTGTGTGCTGACTCTGATCTAGGATATAGGTGTGAACAACCCACAAGCCACAGTTGTTCCCAATGACATCATAGAAGAAAGTCATCTTACCTATGAAGAGTATATACATGGGAGCACAATAATTATGAAGTAATAGACAATTTCCTTCCCTGCTCCCTCTTTGTCTTGATAAGTCGACATGTAATCTTTGCTGTGGCTGGCAGTCTGATCCTCTGCGGCAGATTTCTAGCATCCCACTCTCTGTGTAAATCAAGGAGCGAGATACGATCAAGGTAATTCAAAAGTAGAACACGAATAAGGTGAATCTAAATCGGGTGAACGAATACAACACATATGAATGAGACACGGAGAATACAATACATATAAGCGAGACCCGGAGAGGGTGTGGAGTATCGGGAAGCATCGAAAAGGGCGGGTAGGAGGGACGAGGGCTTTATAAACCATTCGGCCTACCAGTGTGCTCTACCACATTCATCATACGAATGACAGTAACTGCCGTCTGTACTGTAACACCCTCCAGAAACACCATCTTAAGTTGTCGAAGCTTGTTCTCATAATTTACGATCTTTGCATTGATACAGAGTATGTGTATCTCAATGTCCGGAGCCCTGGGCACGAAGATCAGATGTAAGCACTCTACGACTGACAGAAGTTCTTTTTGCTTGGCGTACTCGGCAGTGAAGTACCCACCCTATTTGCAGCTGATACCACGGACCGAGCCAGAGATGTATATGGGCGGATCTATTCTTGTTCAGACTATGACCAGGCAGACATTGAGCATCAAATACCTGTGTGATATTGGCCACAATGTCGTTAAATAGTCCTATCCTCTCCAGCAGAACTTTCCATGTACTGGTGAGTGTCTGAACTCCGCTCATAATGTTCGTACCAATATTGACCGTCGAACCGAGCAGGCTTGCAGTTGGAGGCATGGGACCAAGTGCGCCGACTGCTCCGGTCGCCCTAATGAGGGCATCTGCAACTTGATGCTCATCCGCATTTGCCTCCCTTCGTGACTCTGCATCCAACAAAAACTTGATCGTAACTCCTAAAAGACGGGACACCTCTGAGACGCCCTCTGTAAGAGTCTCTTCAAGCACTATGATCAGAGAGACTGGCTCAGAGAACATGTCACACAGAAAATCTTCGTACCTCCTTCCCTCAACTTTCCGAGCACCCTGTCTATTGTATCTGCGAGACCTCCAACTGGTCTGTCGCTTTGGAAGTAGCGCTTCTGGTAAGCCTTCACATTGAGAACAGAACGATCATTCTCATCACTGACAATATTCAGTTCTCTGGCGTAAATCAGAGGACATGTACCTACAAGTGGAAGGTTTTATCCTAAGGGGTGCAGTTCTTTGGCTTTTTTGCAGTGTTGGTAGATCGCGAGATATTGTCTACGGGAAGCTTTCTCTAACGCTCCGGCACGTCCAACATTGTAAGCTCACCTTTGATTGTGATCGACTTTGTCCTAGAACTGCGTTGAACACTTTTCTAGAGAAGTTACGAGTGTGATGAATACACATACGTGGATGGATTTCATAGTTTGAGTCGGATTGACCACACTCGTAGCTATACAAGCAAAGTGATTGATTGTACGGCGACTGCCAAGGAAGTGCTACAGGGGCTGAACAAGTTGCGGTGTGCACGCCAACTTGAAACTGCACGTGGGACTTGGCAACTTTCTGTGTGGCCTGACCTGAGTGAGGTCATTATTCACGGCTTCTACCCTTACCGCGCTTGCTGGCAGTCGGAGATTTTGAATATGGGCAAGCACTTACCACGTTAGAAGCCGTGATGCGCCAGTCCACCCAACCCCGGCCGCGAGCCCTCTGTCTGGGAAGCGTGCCGCCGATCCGTAAATCTAAACTTGGTGGTCCTGTGGTCCTGACTATGAGCTGCTGGAATGGGAGTCACCGACGCAGGCGGCCGCCGCGTTCGTCAGTGACTGCCATTCAAGCTCATAGCGTCAGTACCTGGTTGGATGCGGGGAACTTTTACAGATGGTTCGTCTTTGCTGTACTACCTGGTATGTTGGTCCTCATGCATCATGAAAGGCGGATGACATGCCAAAGTTCCTTTGTGGCACCGTGAGATCAATGCAAGGGGAATTCTCAGGCTGTCTAACAGATTGCCAGTTGGGATACCAAACATCAAAGACAGGGAATACACACATAAATTAAATATTCGAATCAATGCTGTGACCTCTACTACTCACATTGTCCACCGCTATGCCAGCACTGACCTGTGAGAATTGCTATCGAGTATCTGACTCAGTTGTGCGTGGATTACGACGGACTGGAGTGATAGAGTACGACGATCGGTTCTATATACGAACAGAGAACAATAACACTGTACCAAAGGGAATACACGGATCATGTCTGAGGTTTAGCGGCGTAGAAATCGTATGATGACCCTCATCGGTCGACGAGAAGAATAAGAGCTAGGTACGAATGGAGAGAACAAAAGAACGGGTCATAGTTCACAGTGAAGACGACCCTGCAAGTTGGTGGCACTTACGGCTGTGATCAGCTTGCCATTTCCAACATGACCACCACCAGCGAGTCCCGCTTAAAATCCCAGCTCAAACTTGGTGCATATTATCTGCTGTTCGTTCGAGCTGGACGGCCTCCGATTCATTCTGTACCAATGTCACTTCCGCAAACGTAATCGCAGATGTGGCCGCATTTTGACTGACCAGGCCCGGGTGCGATAACGTACCGAATCCAGTGTCGATCCCCTGACCATGGCTGCTATAGTCATATAGCTCTCGCACACTGATGATGAAGCGAGGTATAATAGGGAATAAAATCAAGTTAGTAAATGTAATCACTGGCAAAGCGACATTGGATGGAAGACTGTAGTCGGTCAGCACGATAATGTTATTCGGCAGGATCCTGGAAGTGCAAGGGAGTTAGTTTATCCAAGAGCATGATAGTATAGATATTATGATGATCACGAATCATTAGAGACAACAGAAAGGGGAAAATAAAACCGAGACATACACAAAGAAATAAATAATTCCATCTCTCACGAGCAGTTGCATGTACCGATTGAGTTGCCACTGTTTTGTTGCTTTATACATGTTGACTGACTGCCTCACAGTCTGGGCAACAACGAGAACCAGAAGGAGGGCGGCGAAAAAAATCCGTAAGATTACAAGATATCTATGAAATTTTGATGCGACGTCGTCGAGTGACCGGGTGCAAAGTGAGAAGTCAAGAAACTGTGATATTGTGACTGGAGAAAAGACTTTTATGAGATTGTAGTGGTGAATGCAAGCTGGTTCAAATTTACCTGTCATTTTATTTGCGTCATCACTAATGCCTGCAAGCACGAAGCCGAGAATAACCTGGGGCACATATATACACGAGAGCACCCATAGGATCCTTTTGGATTGATTCCACATTGCATACACTCGCAGAATCATTACAACTATAATTGAAGTTATGGTGAGAAGAAGTGAATAGTACAAACAACTACTTACAATCAGCAGCATTATAAAACACTTCAAATGCCCAGCCAAATACTTGAATCATAGTGGTACCTAAAGATCATTTCATTACAAGGCAGTTGTGAACAGTAAATTAACCCACTTACACCTAGATCCGTCATTGGTCTAGTTTTATTTGGCATTGTTTAGGTGCATACGTCTGTAGATCATAAATTCATGATGAGCAGATAAATATAAAGTGTGAACACGAACTCTGATAGGGCCAGGGACAAAGGTGGAACCAACTGTGGATGTACTTGTCTTATCTAGACAACCTCTCTTCCAAAGATGAACTTACTGAGGCCATTGAAACTTGAGTGTAAGGAGTCGCCATTAGCTTTAAGTTGTTGTTACAGTGAAAAACACCTGCACAATGAAAACAAGACCGAAATAACGGATCTATAGTATATGGAGCAGTTAATTCACACAGAGTGGGCAATCCTCTATGACTTTATACGCACGAGCATGAAGATTATGGCGACCAATGTCCAGGGTCTGCGTGACTGTAGGACTGTGAGAGGCGTATCGCTTGCCAGAGTGTCGTTGATTCAATTCTAACCCACACGTAATCTACCTTCAATTACGGTCAGCCAAGCAATACAACAAGTTATTACTTGAATGTAGGATGTGAAGTAACTCACCTCTCTCCCGAAGGTAATGACTACAGTGGTAGAATTGCAATTCTCGCATTAGAATGGAAGGTATACTATGGTGCACGCAAGCAACACATACTATAATCATATACAACAGCAGTGATCATAACGACTACACTGTTCCATGAGGTTAATCATTGACAGAAAATATGAGCAAGCTTACGGGATAGATAGTTGTTTAACATGAGAGGTTCCATGATAGACTGTAGGTCGGAGGTCATGGTTGGTACAAGAGAGACGGTGAGGTCAGACTCGAATTGTTTAGTGAGGAAGAACTCAAAAATAAGAGTCGAGGACAAGGGAATTTGTCCTGGGACTCTCATACAGTTATATCTTCGCTATATTTTAAATGTTTGTTTGAACAACAAAGTGCCTGCCAGGCCGACAAGGGAAGTGTGGTAGAGCGGTTGGCACGGTGACACAGGGCCGCAGTGCACAAATTTCTTCATGTCATCTTCACGCTTACTCCACAACACTCCATCACGATAAGATGACCATTGATGGGTATTCCCTGGCTGTTCCGCCACATCAACGAAACACAGCCAATAAGACTCCACTGCGTAGCAAGGGACATCAGCTGAAGAGGATAACTTCTGAACATTCTGACTCTCCAAGTCGAAACACGTGACTAGGTTCTTACTTTAAGTTCCCACTTGCTGTTCTGTGATCATAGAAACATTGTGGTAATCTACCAGAGACATTGCTGAGAAATGGGCTTTGCATAACCTAGATATTCCTGCTTGCCAAGTCCGATTAAGTACGTGTTTCTAGTTTGGACTTGTTTACATCCAAAGCGCGCTGTAAATTTTCGGGTATACGACCAGCGGACATATCGTCGAGGTCCACAGGATCAAGATCAAGGTTCCGACCAGCCTTGGAGGGTGAATAAATGGCATACGGTACATGTTCACCTACTTCACAATACTTTCTCCGATTGACCACCTTTTCCAAGGCGCATCGGGTAACCGCGGTGGGTTTGGAGGGCGAGGCGGCGGCGGACGTGGAGCCCCAAGAGGAGCCGGTCGTGGCGGTGGTCGTGGTGAATATCCAAAGACCCTTCTTCCCGTATCTGCAATCTTACTTGCAACACAGGTGGTGGTGTACGCGGTGGTGGCGTTCAAAGTCGCGGTCGAGGTGGTGCAGGTCGAGGTGGCGGCGGTCGAGGTGCACGTGGAGGTGGTCGCGGTGGAAGAGGCGGTAGTCGCGGGGGCATGAAAGGCGGGGCCAAAGTCATTCTGGAGCCGCACCGACATCCGGGGATTTTCATCGCCAAAGGCAAGGATCAGTTGTTGGTCACCAAAAACCTCGTTCCAGGGGAGAGCGTGTATGGAGAGAAGCGGATTACGATCGAGGGTGGGGTGGACGATACCAAGGTGGAATATCGGGTGTGGAATCCGTTCCGGAGCAAGCTTGCAGCAGGTGTGTTGGGTGGGATGGATGATATCTTCATTGCACCGGGAAAGAAGGTGCTGTATTTGGGTGCTGCGAGCGGTACGAGTGTAAGCCATGTCGCGGATATCGTGGGTCCTGTGCGTGTTTCCGTTTCGTTGTCACTCGTGTTTGCTGAAAGTACATTTGTGCTGCATAGGAAGGCGTCGTATATGCGGTCGAGTTCTCTCCTCGGTCAGGTCGAGACCTGATTAACATGGCCAAAAAACGGACCAACGTCATCCGTGAGTAGACTTCACCGTGGTCGAAGCTAGTGTACTAAGAAGTGTGACACCAGCAATCGTCGAGGACGCTCGTCTACCAAACAAGTATCGTATGCTTATCTCCACTGTCGACGTGATATTCGCCGACGTCGCCCAGCCGGATCAAGCGCGTATTGTCATTCACAATGCGCAGTACTTCCTCAAGGATGGCGGTCATGTCGTCATCTCTATAAAAGCGAGTTGTGTTGACTCGACGATCGCACCATCTGCCGTGTTCGCGCAAGAGGTGCAGACTCTTAGAACCAGCAAACTCAAACCCATTGCTCAAATTACGTTGGAACCGTATGAGCGTGACCATGCAATGGTGACCGGTGAGTACAAGATCTGCACTCTGGACTGCAGACGGTGATTGATTCCATGTGCAGCTCAGTACATTCGCCACCAGTGACGGAGGGGGTCTGAACTTGGCATATTTTTATGGTTCCTTTGCTGTAAAAAGAAAAAAAGAAAAAAAAAAACTGTTGTCCATACGCTTGTCCTTGCTGGCACTGGGAGAGCAAGTTTTTACGAGTCACATGTATAAAGGTTCCATGAGTCCACGTGTGCCTTTTTGACAGTATATCAAAGCGCCAAAACGGCCCAGCCTGCACATAGCAATACGCTCCTACCTACGACTAGCCCTGCTCATTCCACGTCGCTAAAAGGCTCCACGAGCCTGACTCGAGGCGGAGAAAAATAGCTGATGCAACCACCCCAAGTCGAAATAAACTTTGGTACTCCAACCGGGACGTCGCCGCGAACGTCATCCGACTTTGAAGAGGTTCCGTACCCTTTGCATCACACACAACCACATCCTTGGGCTACCTCGTCCACCCAGTACGAAGAGACTTTACCTCTGCACTACATGGCCGAGGATACGTCAGCGAGACGACGTATTGCGAGAGGGCCGGGAAGCAGCGGAGGCTTTATGAGCGAGGTCGAACAAGAAAAGGGGGCACGGTTCGACGACGAAGGAAAGGATGTGTACTCCAAGCAAAGGCTCGCAACTGGGCGGGTCAACACCGGCCGGATACACAAACCGTATTCGCCGCCGCCAACGTCCATCGTACGTCCACTACCCATGAGTTTGTCTCCGCAGCACTTCCCGCTGATTGACGGCCATCTACCACTAGACCGAATTCATTCAACAGAACTCGGAACACATTCCACCCGCGATATATACCCTCCTTTCCTGCTGGACACGTTTTCATAAAATCGGGCTTGCGAATATTGTAATCTGGGACGAGGCCCACTTTGGCAAGTTTGGGTCGCACTACCTCAAACGCGAGTTCTACTTTGATGTTCACCCGCCGTTGGGAAAGATGCTTGTCGGGCTTGCTGGTCTCTTGACGGGCTATGATGGTAACTTTGAGTTCAAGAGCGGCGAGGCGTATCCCTCAAGTGTACCCTATGTTGCCATGCGTGTGATAGTGGCAACGTATGGCATCGCACTCGTACCCCTCGGGTGGTACACTGCTGTTGAGCTGGGTATGAGCCAGTGGGCTTGTCACTTGGTCGCACTCATGGTGTTGTGCGGTATGTCGTTTATACTGTCTCTAACTTGATCATTGACATTACTCATACGGTTCCTTAGACGTTGCATGGCTATGTATTTCGCGGTTCATTCTCCTAGACTCAATGCTACTATTCTTTACGTTCACCACGGTCTTTTTCCTCACTAAATTTCATAATCAACAATTTTAGTGAGTCGGTTGTATGGATCGTATGGATCGTTCAGATGAACTAATGCGTATGTTGCGTAGCTCGTTCTCGTTCGATTGGTGGATGTGGCTCACACTGTCAGGCATCTCAATTGGTTGTGTGACGAGGTACTTTGACCCTCGTGTTTGTATCCTTCACTTACCGTCCTCGATTATACAGCGTAAAATGGGTCGGATTCTTTGTTACTGCATTAGTAGGCCTCTATACTATCGAGGACCTCTGGGAAAAGTTTGGTGATTTGCGCATGTCCACCGTAAGGCTGCATGACATATAGGTCACCAATTCTCCACTAACACAGCTTTGTAGCGCGATCAGCTGCGCCACTGGGGTGCACGGGTTCTCTGTCTAATCATCCTCCCCATTCTCGTCTACATGACATTTTTTAAAATACACTTTCTGATCCTGAACCACTCGGGTCCCGGTGATGCACAAATGAGCTCTCTTTTTCAGGCACATCTCGTCGGCAATGACTTTTACAAGAACCCGCTTGGTTCGTGTCACATTTTGCTTTGATACCTTGATTGTATTAATAGGACATCACACATTAGACATCGCGTATGGTTCCAAAATCACGCTCAAGAACATGGGTTGGGGTGGTGGCCTGCTCCACTCGCACGTTCAAACGTACCCAGTCGGTTCTGCACAACAACAAGTGACCTGCTATCACTACAAGGATAACAACAACGATTGGATCGTTCTTCCAAGCTGGGAAGAACCGGAATACAATCAGAATGGCCCCCTCAAGTATCTTAACCACGGCGACGTGGTGCGATTGCAACACGCAGCAACCACACGCAACCTCCATTCACATCCAATCCCGGCGCCCATCACCAAACTCAATCATGAAGTTTCTTGCTATGGTAACACAACCATCGGAGACATGCAAGACTACTGGGTGGTTGAAGTTGTGGATGATATCAGCCGAGGCAGCCGGGATCATGCCAACCGTGTGCATTCGCTTACGACCAGATTGCGGTTCCGACACCAGGCGCTTGGATGTTATCTGTCTGCCGCCAACTCTGTCTTACCACAATGGGGTTTCAAACAGATCGAAGTCAGTTGCGTTCCGGAGAATAATCCAGGCGATACGCATACGTACTGGAATGTAGAGAGCCACTGGAATGATCGACGTGCGTGTAGCGTGTGTTCAGTATGATCTTTTTTTTACCGGCCTTCTTTCAGTTCCCCCAGGCAACATGAAACTATACAAATCGTCGTTCCTGCGCGATTTTTGGCATCTCAATGTCGCCATGATGACGTCCAATAACGCGCTCATACCGGATCCGGACAAGGAGGATATTCTGGCGTCGACTCCAACGGACTGGCCGTTCATGCGATTGGGTTTGCGGATGTGTGGGTGGGGTGATCATCAGCCGAAATATTATCTTTTGGGAACACCACTCATTTGGTGGGGTGGTTCTGCGAGCATCATTCTAGCCTTCCTGCTACTGGGACTTTACCTGTTCCGTCAACAGCGTAAATACGTCGACATGGATGCGCGTGAGTGGCCCATATTATTCAGTGCCTGTATGCGGCTTTTTGACAAGAGTGACAGACGGATGGGCTCATTTTTTGTACGTGGGAAAGATTGCGTTTTATGGCTGGTTCCTGCATTATTGTGCGTGGTGATGGGTTTTAAGATTCGGTCGTATCTGACGATTGCGCCGCGCTCGACAGTCCCGTTCTTTATCATGGGCCGGGTGACCTATGTCCATCACTACGTGCGTATTCTATTATGCCTCCGTCTGATTGCATTGTTAACCTCTCCCCTTCCCCCTCTGATCGACAGCTTCCGACATTATATTTCTCCGTATTGATGTTTGCCCACATCCTCGATCATTGTATTTTCTCTGCGCGGTGGAAGGACCGCACGAAGCGTGTCGTATTTGGTGTTGTCGCCGCTTTGCTCGTAACCAACTTTTGGTGGTTCAAAGGAATGGCGTGGGGGATCGAGGGCCCGATCAATGAACATTGGGGCTTGTTATGGAGAAAGGTAATGTTTGTCTCCTTTCACTCGCTACCCCGGTGTCCAAACTTTTCTTTCTCTTTTCGAACGCGATGCTGATATGGTGGTCTCCTACAGTCGTGGAATATTTACAATGCATGAGATGCGGACCGATAGGGTCATCCTATACCTAGAATATTCGCCTATGTAGATTGAGATGGACGGACAGAAACGGCGTGCATTGGACGCGATGCGTTTCTATTCATTGTCTGTAGGTCTCTTTTACATGGACTTGGGTACATTTGTCGTTTTGTGACAGCTCGCTTGGCTGAAAATACAGTATTCCTTCCGAGACCTCTAGCAGTTTGTTGAGATTTTTGGACCAATTGACTGAAGTTCATAGTGCTCGGTTTGGTTGGGGCTGTTGAGCTTTCACCGATTAAACGGAAGATGAGCAGAAGTTGCAGTCGAATTGAGATTAGGCTGGCACCTCGGAGGTATAATAGGCTAACACCATCCCATCGCGGTGGGGAACGGACGGTGGGGTGTACGTCAAGGCCGCCAACGGGGTGTCGGGTTTGTATGTGAATATGCACATATCAAACCGTGTTTAACACGTGACAAGGGAATGGGGGAATGCTTTCGTGGTCTCATGAAAGGGGGAGCGCTACATCTATACCTGTGTATTCTATTAACTATGTCTTGCGGGCTATGCTCACCGTCAGGGAGCGACGGGCATGATTGCCCAAAGGGAAAGATAAACCTTGATAAAGAGGGGCACCCTAATTCCAAGAATTTGCGCTCTCTTCTGTTCGTGCGTCTTCTTGGTGTTCATCATGCACTTTGCTTCCAAATTCGAATATTCTCGTGGTTTCTTGGTGCCGGTGCTACCGCGCATTCTCTGCCTGTGTGCGTTCTAACATGATTCAATTCGGTTGGGCTGACTGGATGGATTTGCAGGTGTAAGTGCACCCCCGCGCTCTGTGGCCTCGCAAAGCGCACTTCCAGAGGGCCCTGTGACATCCTTTTCACCACCATCGTTTGCGGCTCTCCTTGGAGGCTTCGTTGCAGCCCTGCTCAAGAAGACCACCATTGCTAATACTGGATGGAGCACCGTGTGAAGACACTCGGTGGTGATGGCTTGGCAGGACGGACAGTTGTAGTACAGGATACTGTAGATGAATCTTGGGCCAAGTACTTAAGCGCGTTTCAGTGCGGAAAAGTGCGGCAAAGTAAGGTACAAATTGCTAGAGGCCACCTTGATGACTTTCCGGTCGTGATGTCACGGGCCGCTCACAACATTTCACGGGTGCAGAGGTTTCAAATCGTCTAGTCATTTCGTTCAATTCGATCCATCCAGAACTCACCAATTCATTCTTCTCCGCATTCCGGCCTCTTTTTGGGGTTCCTTTGCCAATCATCCCTCCGGGTCTTTTCACCTTCTTTTGGTCAGTGGTCTCCCTGTTGGCTCTTAAGTTATCCCAACCGCACTATCGCATGGATCTCTTGAATGGGCTCCAAGTGAGCACAACGACGCACAGGATCGCGCACTATGCACGGAGAGATGTAGGTTGCTCCTGCACGCCATACCTCTTGTTCGACACTCTTGGCCGCGCAGAAATACACCCATGGCACGGTTACTTGTGCTACAGAGCATTCCCAAGGCGTCTGTTTCCCCCTAGCATCCCCCGCTGTCACGTCGCAATTGCTTGCAATCACCATCAACTGCCCATGTACTGGCTAGCACACACTCGTGTTCGTACCTGCGCTCTATATACAGGCGCGATCGTGTGCACGTCGATCCTTCCCACACCAAATCATTCGTGCACC
Organism: Singerocomus rubriflavus; assembly: GCA_038088835.1. Lineage (NCBI taxonomy): Eukaryota > Fungi > Basidiomycota > Agaricomycetes > Boletales > Boletaceae > Singerocomus > Singerocomus rubriflavus. The sequence continues at coordinate 1,532 of JBBPJS010000707.1, read as the reverse complement.
ACATGACGCATGACCCCGAATGCTTGCACCATACATTGCATGTACACATCTATACAGGATACGGCATTGCCTTTGATTGATCTTTTATTCTTTCCCATGCAGTGCCGCACCCAATACTGTGTGTGCACTCTAGAAACACCCCGATGTGACCGCCTGGCTACTGAGTGGAAACATTTCGAACAATGCCCTCATCCTGGTTAGTGATCTGCCCTGTACGGGGACCTGGAGTTCTTACATTAGCAGAATTATAATACAAATTACGTGGTCGCTTCGGGCGATCGCCTTCTTGTGGAATTTCGTGTAGAATCTACTAGTATGTTCCTCCGGCGTATCGGCAATTCCGTCTCAGGAACGCCTCGGAGAGCGGTGAAAGGGGTGTTGTGATGCCTGTTAGCATTAAGTTGCGGACCTGCGGTGCATGAAAGTCGAGTCACACAGGACTCCAGAGACCTGTCAGCTTACATGCTCTCCTGGTCTGCAAATTTTTGAACTTCCTGAGTGGTCCGAAGCGGAGCGGGAACTTGAATATTTTGCATCTGTGACTGGACAACATCTCTGTTTGGTAAGCCTGGGTAGTTGAGCGTTGATTCCCACTCTAGCCTGCACATTGCTGCTTGAGCGAGGGTTCGTTGTTCTTAGCGAGATTGTACCAATATCCAGCTTCATGATGCCATGCCAAACCCAACAGCCATTCAGGGGCTACACAGTATGCTTGCTCACACTCCTTCCTATTTAGCTTTCAACTAGTCACTTTCAAATCGTCCATGAAACTATTCCTTGGGCTGGCACTTGTCTATTCTATTTTTCTTGCCAGCCTTACTAGTGCTAATCCCCTAAATGTGACTGTTGATGACATTGTTTTGACCAGTCCTGTTGTATTCCAGTACTTGCCTTCCAGATCAGCATAGAATACAGGCCTGGGCTGTACATCATGCCCCACTCCACTAAATACCTCAAGAGCACTCTATTGTACCTGGCACAATACACCCAAGCCAGAAACAACCCAATCAGAACCCACAACAGATGAGATGACAGAAACACCACCAACACCAACACCCATGGCCCCATCACTCCAATGCTCAACATGCACTATGTGTCCATCATGGATCAAACAGGCAGTAGACACCCAGAAGAAGAAGGCTGAGAGAGAGAAAGCTGAGCAAAAAGCCCAATGTGAGACACACAAGGCCAACAAAGAGCCACCAACCATAACTCCACTGGAATCCATCACCATTGGACACATTGCCCAAATAGCCTATCTAGCAGCCTACAGCCAAAATGTTCCCCAAGACTACCATGAGGTGACCACATGTCCAGACTCCAATCACTGGCAGAAAGCCATGCAAGAGGAATATGACATGCTACAGAAGAGAGGCATATGGGAACTCATCAACAAATCCAGAGATCACAAAATCATTAGATGCCAATGAATCTATAGTGAGTGAAAAAACCATTGCAATGTTTGACCTCAATTCAATACATGAAGCATATTGTGATTATATGTGGGAATCTTGCTTAGTGTTGATGAAATG
>JBBPJS010000706.1:0-14416 GCA_038088835.1 Singerocomus rubriflavus | reverse complement strand
ATTTCTTTCTCTTCTTTTCTTGTCTCATATTTCGTCTTGGGTGGTGCAAAGAATCGAATTTCGCTGTTTTTAGTCATTCCCCCTTTGAATACCATTTCGTTCTACCGAAAAGACCCGGCTTCTCGCGTTTTTGTCAGAACATTCGTAGATAGAGACTCTGCATCCGTACATGACACCATTTTATCATCCATCTTATGTCCTAGATCACTCCCAACTGAATGCATCCTTAATTTATCACTGTCCTCTAGTTCCATTTGGGAGTGAACAGGAATCATGGTTGGAACCTCCATACGTTCAGGCTCAAAAAGGCAGAAGTATGTCCACATTAGACTCCCACCAAAGTGCAATTAATTTGTGCGTCCTCCACTGTTCGTTACGTGCTATTCGCGGGGGAAGGATTTAATAAGCATCATTGTGGACCTTCTCCCCCATATGCACAGATTCGACCGCGTCCGTATGTGCACTTGATACTTATTACTGTTTGCTCCTGTATGAGGAATCTGGTTGCGCTCTCTCCCATGGACGATCACCAAATTGGTCCACCACCAGGGTGGCCCCGGCATGTTCCATTTGGGAACCGACGACTTCCAAAACAACTAGAATCTCGTGCAGAAAAAAAGACGCGTTAATAAAGTAGATCAAAAAAAAAAAAGACCCTGGCTGGATGTCGCCAAAAGGTCCCATTTCGCTTGCGAGCGGGTCCCAAAGGAGACATATCATACCAACTCAACGCATGAGCGAAAAGACCGCCGCTTAGAGGCCGACACGTTATCGACGAACGCTACGCTACGTATGTCGTCCTGGAACCAACGGCACGACTTACATAGGGTGTAGATCGATGGCGCGGTGCGTCCACACGTCTCGTCTCTCCAATCGTACTTGTCTAAAAATGTCTCGTGGGCGTAATGCATTCAGGGCCAACATGAAAAAAAAAAAAAAAAAGGTTTCATGATACCGTTGCGATGTGGGCGACGCGGACGGCGGGCGAAGGGCTTGTTACAGTACAGTACTCCGACGCAATAACGGTATGTGCGTTGGTTTCCGGGGCCACAAGCTTGAAATTCGGGTGCTGTACAGACGTCACCAGCACTACACTGCCACCTGCCTCGACGCCTCGGAGGCGCGCGCTCGTCATGTTTCACGACAACGATCAAGTCTGGCGAAGGCGTTGGCGTGGCGTGACATGGCGTGGTATTGTGGCGTGTTGTCGGTCGTGTCTTTTTTATTTTTTTTTTTACAGTGTGTCGGCACGCTCCATCATGGTACATAGTATATTGGGTGATGGAGGCTTCTCTCTGGCACTTGGAAGAAGCCACGGACAGGCCCACCAGATGGTAGTTCCCCTGGTGTCCCCAGTCCTCATGGGTGCGATCTTCACGGAATCGGTGCGGTCGTCCCACGCCTGATGAGGCAGAAGCGGGGCGCGCAGAGTGCTAGCACAAGCTAAAGTTCCAGATGTGGTATCAAAGTTTTAAATCGCACTAATCCGCCCTCCCTCCCACAGCGCCACTTCTGTGAAGGTGTGAAGAAGAGGTGAGTCGATGACACATGGTTTATGAGATCTCGCTGTTGGCTGCACGACGGTGCTACATACTGTAGTAGGGTATTTTGTTGTTACATATGCAACTAGGCGCATCTAGGGCAAAGGACGCGGACATGATTGCAGGGGCGACGGTGTCACCATGCATGACCACATCCAGGCCTACCCAAAGTGGTTTACCCCCAGATGACTACCCCAGTTGGAAAAGACCATATACTGTCACCAGCCGCCTGTTGCGGAAACCCTTTATAAACGCTCATGTTCAAATCTCCACAACGGCAGAATTTTTCTTTCTTTGGAACAAATGACGTTTGGCAGACGACTCCGACTTGTAGATCTAATGTGCTTGGGTCGTCTGATGCTCTCTAGCACACCTTAACTAACATGCACGAGGCAGCTATGGCGTAACGTCTGCCTGCACATTTCATTCCCGCTGGGTTTATTTCATTCATCCTAGTCGTGCTCTAGGCTTGTCCATTCGCAGGTTTCGTTTTGATCGCGCTTTTCGTACCAGCCTTGTCTTACGATACCCGGTATCACACGGCATATGGTAAGCACGCATATGTTACACCAACGACCCGTATTCGATGAGACATTAACTAACACTTACGACATGTCAAGCAACTTTGTGACGACCAATGACAAAGTCCACGATAGATCTCGACCAAGAACAGATATCAGCCATTCTGGAACCGGGCCCACGACCGAGGGTTTGAAGCATAGAGCTTTGGCAGCTACTAACCCCCATGCAACCAAGGACGCATCCTACGAAAATGCTGCGCTGAATGATCGTGGACTTTGGCCATCAGAACCGACCCGCCCCGACCCGATCCGATCCGATCCATTTGATTCTGTATACCAGTTCAATCGACACACTAGTGTACTTTGAGTAGTTATCTGCATGGGCAAGGGCGTCCAGTTCCCAACTTGCAATTGACCCGGGCAGGCGGTTGCTCCTCAGACGTTGGGTATACCAAAAAGCAAGAAAGCGCTGCGAGCAAATAAAATGCGGCGGAAATCCACGGGGATCCGGGCATGGGCGTTACGCCATCGATTCCAGTAGAATGGGTATTCAATATTCCGAGGCCATAAAGTGAACATGGTTTGCGCCCATGACCATGAGGCATCTGGTTTCGGCCAACTTAGGCCGTAGCGCACACCAGCGAAGGTTGTGAGGACAGTGTAATATGGTACGTCCGATCAGCCTTCGTAAGCTTATATCAGAGTACCGACGAAGAGGCAACGGGGCACCTTGAAATCCTGGGAGAACAAGGATATCTGGGGCAGGGTGTCGTTCTTGCGATAACGCTTTCACCGTCTTCACTGGCGCGGTCATCAGTGTCCACCTTGATGAGTACATTGGTTTTCAACGATCGGGCCCTCGTCTATCGATCCTAGGCTCCTTCGAAGGCATAAATGTGGGCATGCTCTTGTAAACCCCTCAGTACTCAACATTTGGGACTGTAGAGCAGCTAAAGTTACTCTGATCCATGTTTTGTGGGGGTGTAAATGAAGATTAAGCACCCTGACAACCAGACATTCCTCCAGTACCCAAGCGACAATGTAGTTTGGTATTTCCTGACCCCAGCAGGGGAATGTTGAGAAGATCAGGACCTACTATTCATGTACAGTACCCAACTGCTCGAGCTGACTGCTGCATTCCGACACCCAACCAACGGTGCTCGTGTCGTTGCCGGTATACCCGCTTGTAGTTTGGCCAGAACCGATATTTTCGCTTTGAAATATTTACCATTTGCCACTTTATCAAAGCCTGGCATCCCTCGGAGTAGGCATCACAAACCACTCGGTGACACTGTTGTGTAGAATGTGGTATGTCTGGTGCATGGGAACACATCCTCCGACACCCGAATACTAGCACTTTCTGAAAGGTCCAGACGTGACTTATAAGGCCATGTCAACGACGGTGCTCTTTCAGCACCTGTCTAGTCAACGATGAGAATTTCGCAATTGGGTATATCCAGAGCCACTTTGGTACCACGCGACGGGATACTAGGCATGCGAGCGGACGAGTCACATCCATGACATACCTTCCATGCATTCTTTCATATCTCATCCCCTTTCTTCCCATGGGCCGCCACTTTGAAATGGAGGTCGGTTTATGTGTGGTATGGTTGTGCTGCTAGGATGTGTTGAAGCGATGAGACGTCGTGTATACCGCGAATGTGTAGGATTATCAAAGACTCTCGGGTGCTTCCAAAGGATAGTTACAACGAGCAGACGCCAGCGAAACCTGGATATTTACCGAGACAGGTGTTTTTCTGAGGTACAGCGGACGGCTGTGGTAAAGCTACATGAGTAAATGTGATCGAGGGCAGAATCCAAGATAGATAAGGCTCATATTAGATCCCCTAATTGTTGTCGTGTCCATGCCTGTATCCGTTGGTCCACTTCGACCAAATTAACCCCTCGAACCTCACAGGAAGGAAGAAAATGCCCACTCAATGGTTTGCAGGCACTTGGTTCCTAAGAACTTTGCATGAGCATAAATCATACGCTAACAGAACGCGTGATAGTCACCAATGTCATCTTTGGTAACCACTGCTTCAAGGAGTCCTTTGAAAAATATTTTACTGACTCGGTGTACTATTTCATAGTAACACCAAAGTAGGATGGAGTTGACATGAGCACGCAGACGTCTTGTAGAAGGGTAATTTATTGACCGTCATGTGTCATGGCAATCTTTGCAGATGCTTCCTGACAAAGAAATAAAGTGCTTAACATCTCCAGCAATCCAGAAATTTCACTCAAACTATATTAACGGTTGATAGTGCCGGAGGGATGGAAAGGCTGTACCTTTATCAGTGCCCAAGATATTGAATCAAGAGCAGTCGAGATCACACCTATGACTGTTGTGGGATGCACTTCACTCTAACATGCTCTAAGTCAATCCATCGGTTCCTGAGTCATCCTGTTAGTGCCATTGGAAGAATGTACCAACTTGGCCCCGTGCATTGTTCCTAATAGCAGGTCTGTCAACCATGTACCGGATCCGACAAGTTAATTGCGATTTTGAACCCGACAATCTTGCGGTCTCAGAATAGGAGCGTTTGCCATGATTAGGTAACAAGTACTGGTCATTCGTAAGTTGAAATCCCACACCCACACCCACGGTTCAGGCCTCAGGCTGAAGAGTCTATCTCTTGGCTAGCGCTTGTCGGCACACTCACTATTCGTGGACAGACCCTGCACTCGTACGTGGCACCGTCCATAATCTTGATACCATGTTCTAAACGCTCCACCTGAATGCACACGTCTCTGGGAATTATTACGTGCGATTCTGGGTTCAATGGGTCTATCCATGACCTAGATTCAAGACGATTGAATTCACGTCCATGCGTTGCACTCCGAAGGTTCGTTCTCTATGGACGCCACGTACTCTCGTATTTATGGATCATTACCTACCAGGATCTCGCCGGCACTCCCCATTCGGTTTGGTACTAATGAATACCCCAACAAGTTGCCCGTGCACTCCTCTTCCTTGATCAACTCATTAGCTCAAACCAGCTAGTGAAGGAAGCTTGATAAGAATGGCACTGTTCGACTTCCATAGCTTGTTCGCGAGCATGTTCCGTGTGAACCAACATGCTTCCATACATATCCCATGAAGCCGAGTACGAAGAGGAAGGACAAAGAGAGCGATCCTGGTGGGAGGCATCCCAAACTTCTAAAATGTTTGCAACAGTAAAAACCTTGTCATGCACTGATCAATCCGCACGGAACGTGTTCGCGGGAGCTATCGGAGTCGAACAGCACCGTTTTTATTGAGCTCCTCAGCTGGTTGAGGACTCAGAAAGGGATTGCTTTCGTTGCATGATTTTTGGTGTGTGGACAAGGTTGTATGAAAAATACACTAATCAGAAGTTTTCGAGAAAAAAAAGTTATTTAACTCATCACATGAGGGTGTGCGTGTGTAAAAAATGCGTCTTCGCCCGACGGGCCCAGAATACCCAATACACTCAGTAACCAAAAAAGGAAGACGTTTAATATCCAAGTGTGTAGACCGACGGCGAGCGACACGCCCATCTCGATTATACTTAGACATATACGATGCACATTACGACGAGACGTGTGCTCCTTGATTCAATCTGCCTAGCTGCTGGTGTGACGTGTTGCACTTGACAGTCGAGCATCCTGATATCTTGACGCCCAAGCACTGGTGTCAAATTGTTTTATGGCGTGACTCATCTGTACATTCATCCCCGTCGTGTTTATTTCGCTTATTGCATTCCTTTCATCTTACTGTGGTCATGCACCCTAGGTAGTGTGTCCGATCACGGTCTTGGGTTCTATCGAACCGAGCTTTCACACTGGTCTTATGGTGCTCACATTGCAGTTGTGCTATGCAGTCTTATCTATTGCTTGTACTATGATATTGCCTACTACCATATTTGTATTCTGGAACTTGAGCCCACCATGACTATCAAGGATTTAGAGGTGCATCCACCTTTGGTAGCTACTAGTGGTACCCATATAGCGTGTGTATACTCTAAGAATATGTGGCATCATTACCACATTGTTGAACCAAGATAGGTAGCCACTAAGGTGCCAGCAAAGGAGGAACCTCTGGGTTACCAGATAGTGGTAGTATGAGTGTGAAAGCCTCTCTATTGTCTCTGTATATTGGAATGGAGCTAGAAGCTCTATACAGAGGAAGTGTGAGATAAGATTATCTAATCTTCCTAAAGAGCGGCCAATAGGGGCTATGCTGCAATGTAATCCTACATAATTGTAGCTAGTGAATGGCAGCTGAATAGTGCCAGCTCAACATACATGACTGTGGATGTCACATAAACCAAAGCATGGCGGGAATGAATGTACACCGCAGGCGGTAATCCTGTCCCGAGGGTCATACTCCAACTCATGAATGATGTAGCTTACGCAGCGGCGCTATAGCTATGGGATATCCATTTTTGGCTACTTCTAGTCATAACGTACGCCAGTGACTCAAAGGTGGTGAGGACATTGTTTTAGGTGGATCCAATCAACCTACGTTGGATATCATCAAAGATGTCATTACAGAAGCAGTGGGGCTTGTTCCCCGAAAGCTGGCGGGGAAAACGTTCCTAAAAACCTGACTAAGGTGGATTCCGGCATTTACCGACACCCAACTCTGCTGAGCGTTTGGAGTCGTGTGATGCTCTACTCCTAGATGCATCAACTGACGTGACCTACTAAAATTCGATATATATACTTTGGGATGGTTGTTCGAATATGGTCGGATGATTTTTGTGCGTCTGTATAAGACCACATGCATAGGCAGGGCCTCGTAAGTCATTCGAAATGGTCCTGTCGTGTTTAATGAGCGCGTGTTTCAACCCCGGGTCATATAGTCAGCGGAAATGTCCGTCAATTTTGGGTCCCTTGAACAGTCAGACAGAGTTTACCCCCTCAGCATTCATACATTTGAACAGTGGGGCAGGTGAATTTGATGTTCCCAATATAAAGAGCCTGCGCCGTTGTGTAGAAGTTGGGATGAGTGCGAATCAAAAATATCTATGCTCTAAATATGGGGACGTCTCGTGAAGGTGCAAGCCGAGTGATGAAATCCCTGAGAGCTTGAGAATCTTCCTCATAATCGGAAGACAATGCGTGTTGGTGTGTCCTGACCCCCAGCAGGGGAGTGCTAGGATGGTCAGGACTGATCCACAGCTCTAATCGCTTGAGTTACTTCCTGCACTCCAACTCCCAACCAATCGTGTTAGGGGTTATTTGGGTGACCACGATCATCGGTACCACAGCTCGGTCACACCAGCTGTCGTACATTCTGCGGAATAGCTGCCAGTAAGTCCAGTTGTCAACTCGGCTGGCGTCGATGCACCACATGAGGAGGGGTGGAATCAAGTGTTTTCACCCTGGACTGTCTTCACCAATTCGTGCAGCCGCTGATGTATCTCTTTGTGGCTCGACTGAGATATTTTGGATGGTATTTTCGTGTTGGAATATCCATAGTCTGTCACTTCATCAAAGCCTGGCATGTCCCAGAGTCGGCACTGCAAGTCCCCCTTTAGCACTGTCATGTGGGGTGTGGGGTGTCTGGAGCGCGCACCGCGCGGCACCTAACCAATTGAATCAGCCCAAGCGGCTAATATTATGTCAATGAGCACGGTCTTTCCAACGTCTGCCTCGCCAGCGACGAAAACTTCGAGATCTGGCTCATTTGAAGTTGCCATGGCCTGCTACAAGATGACCACGTATGAGTGACGAACTGTATTTGTATAAAACTGCAGGACTCGCATTCTATGCGTTCATTTTTGCCTCATCCTCTTTCTGCTCATGGGCCACTATTTTGGATAAGACTTGGCCCTTGTGTGGTGTAGTCATCCTGTTGAGATGTATTGAAGTGGCGAAGCAGAGATGATATGATAGTGGATACTACGAATGGGAAGATTGTTGAGAGATCTCACGTACTGCTAAGGTACCATTGTAATGAGCGGACTTCAGTAAAGCTCAGAGATTCACCGGGACGCCACCCGATGCTACATGAATAACACGAATGAGGGCAGACTCCAAGATGAGAAAGCTCACATCAGATGCAACAGCTGTTGTCGTGTCCATGTCCATGTCCGTTGACTCGCTTCCGTCAAATTAACTCCTCAGACTTCACGGAGGGGACAAAACACCTACCTTATGCGTTGCAGGAACACAACTCCTAAGAGAAATATACATGGACGGGACGTGTGATACTCGCCATCATTTGTGACGATATCATACTCTCGAGCCACCGTGGCCACAAGTCCTCCTTTTGAGATGTCTTGTTGTCCCAGTATTTCCTTGCGCAATGACATTAAAATATCAACATGAACACACAAAGGGAAATCCACTGACTGTTGTATGTCACGGCGATCTTTGAAGTCGGCTCCTGACAAAGAAATAAGGTATGTGATATTCCGATAATCCAGAATGTCACTCAAACCTCTCTTGACATGTAATATCGGAAGTATGAAAGGACTGTAGTTTTGTCAATGTTCAAGATATTAGGTACGGCGCACTCGAGATCCTACCTGCAGTAGTTGTGGGACGCGCTCTATTCTGACATGTTCATGTCCGTCTTCAGGTGCATCATGTTCGGGTGTGGATCCATCGGCTTCCTCATCCCGAGAAGCGGCTTTAGTGGAGTGTATTGCCTCGAGTGTCGCCCCCGACAGCAGATTTGCCAACCATGCACCGGATCCCACAATTTTGCTAGCCAGTGTGCGTTTTGAATGGTCAACCTTGACCGTGACTGGTTTCAAATGTAGTGATTCCTCGTTGACTGCAATTTTGAACCCAACGATGAACACGCTCTGGTTTTGGATCCCGTCAGAGTGTTGAGGTCCAATACGCCACTCCAAAGGATGAACTGACTCCCAGGTAGAGTCGTCCCATAACATGGGTCCTACCCTCCTCGACTGCACGATCTTACAGCAAACAGATGATGCACTAATGTTTTCAAATGATGCAAGTGATCATGATCGTGTGTTGTGAAATCCAATAATCAAGTAGAGGGAGTCGTTGGTGATATCTCGATAGAGTTGTTCTCAAGCGAAATGATACCAGTCAACTGCATTTTTGATGATGACATCCAAAAGTGGTAATCCTTTCGCGAGCCTATGGCGTTCGGCACCTTGTGGGAGGATGAGCATCGCGCCCTCGTTTCGATCTAAGACGAACTGATGATTAGTTAGCCTGACTTTATCGGATCAGAGAAGTAGTTCTGTGGTAACGAGTGATAGCACACCTGCGAGCCACGTCATCGAGATAAAATGGATCGACACAACAAACTGAACATTCCACAGCAGAAGATAAGATGACAGGATCCGGACTCTCAGCATTAGGAGCGGTCCTATAATCTTCACGTCCAAATTTGACCTGGATGAAGTTAGTGGGGACCCCATTGGCCGCATGAAGCGGGCGATCTCGGGGCAGATTTACGTTAAAGAAGACATCATCTAGGACAACCACCCCAATATCTCCAATCTTGAGTCCCTCCCGTTGATAGCTGTTTGGAAGTTCGATATTTGGTTCTGGAGTCCACAGAGGGTATCCGCGGAGTGATAGACGGTGGCGTGCATATACATCCTGCGGGAAGTTAGCCATGATATGATATCAAGGCCGAGGTGGGTCATGTAACTGTGGATGTGTGGCAGTAGCCTGAGACCGTGTAGCCCTACTACTATATATAGCAAAGTTACTGTTCTAAAGCTGGACTGATCATCAAAAATGACTGCAAGGTTCGATATAAGACACTCACCGAATCGACGAGTCGTCGTAGTGGTAGTTTCCCTCTGGCGCTATGTCTAAGAATCAAATACTGGCACTACAGTAAACCGAATTCCCACTCTGACGAGTTATTCACGACTTTCAAGTTGTTCAAAAGTGCCAGCCCCTCACACAATGCCAAAAATGCCTTAAACTCCTGTGTGTATTGTAGTATCCCTGCAGAAGGCTGGGCCTAAGTCAACAGTGACTTCGGAGTTTTGCGGCGCTGGTTGCAGGTATGTATGTATTTATTTCGGAGCTCCAAAGTCACTCAACATGATACAATTGAACGGATATCATTTCGCTATCGCAACAGAATATAAACGCGGACTTCAAGTTTCACTGTCAAATCTTGCCCTCTGTTCTGAATCGTAAATGGCACCGTTCACTGCTCTCCTCACCATATCACTACTCACTATAGCAGTCTCGTCGGTTTCATGGACTACGTCACCTTTCAACCCTGCGTCTATTCCTCTTGCAGTGAGGACACCATACTTGTCTGCATGGCTTCCACAAGGCACTGGAGCGGCAGTGAACCAAGTTTGGCCGCAGTTCTGGGCTACCGGAGTGAAGTCATGTATAATACCATTATGCATTAGTTCATCTGACCCAACTAGAATCTTGGATGGGCTGGTTACATCAGGGTTGACGAAAGGACATACACCATTCTAGGTGACCCTCTCGTCTCTGGTGCCTCGCCAATACTTGCAACTCAACACAGCATGCAGGTGAGTCCCAGTTATATGCTTACCTTCGGCACTTCTCATTCCTATTTCAGTTTACTGCCACTTCTACCTACTTCCATCTGAGTGCCGGACCAGTTGATGTTGTTCTTAGCTTTATCAGCCCTGTCGAGGTACTTGCCTGCAGCTCCTCATGATTATTGTCTATTTGTGCCCATAATCGTGTTCTTGTTATCAGCCCTTCGACCTCGTGAAGCAGTCCACTCCGTTTTCGTACCTCACTGTTCAGGTTATATCTACGGACGGCGCAACACACACTGTTAGCGTCTACACTGATATCAGCGCCGAGTGGGTGTCCGCGAGCGATAATACCCGAACTGTTGTTTGGGAGAGTTCCACAACTGGACCAATTTTCACTCACCAAGTTATGCTCGAAACACAGCAAGATTATGTCGAGTACAATGGTTTCATCATGCGTAAGTATCATATCGGTCGAACATGTATCCCGGTCGAGTTTACTGTCATTACACAGAGGGAGCCGCTTATTATTCCACGACTAACGTATGCGAGCTGATTTTTCCAGTATTATGAAATTCTGAACATTTCTCTTAGAACGGAACTTCAACAACCTATCAGACAGGTCGGGACATCGATGTGCGCGCTCAATTCATAAACAACGGTGTTCTTGTGGATACATTTGACACCAACTTCCGCGCTATTAGCGATGATTGGCCAGTGTTTGCTTTCGCCCAGGACCTTGGCACGGTGTCCGGCATCAGCAATACTGTTGTATTCACCATAGGTCATGTAAGGGACCCCGCTGTTGAGTATATCATTGCCGGAGGTGTATACCAGGCCAGAAGTCTTTACTCCTGGAGTGCCTATCCATATGGGGTCGAGCAAATGGTTAGCGCTACCTTGTGATATCGCCCCTCACGCTGTCCTCGTAGCTGATGTTCGCTGGTCAGATTGAAGCATTCCTCAGCGACTATCCCAATGCAGTTCTTAGAGCACAAGAATTTGACAACCAAGTCGAGAGCGATGCTTCTATTATCTCTGGCAACTATGCTGGCCTAGTCCAACTCTCCATCCGACAGACATTCGGTGCTATGGAGCTCACCATTTCGCAGAACGATGATGGCTCGTGGAATACTAGTCATGTCCTCATGTTCTTGAAGGGTATGTCTATTTTATTTCTGGTCACTTTGAAGTATCGGCCGACTCGCTGTCAGAAATATCTAGTGATGGTGTGCGTCTGAGCTCTGTCTCACATTGAACGGAGTGTTCTTATTTGCATGGACTTTGCCAGAATGTAAACACTGTCGACGTGATCTTGCCAGCTTGGCCTGCCTTGCTCTATACTAACCCTGCGTTTGGCAAATATCTCCTTCTTGGTCTGTTCGAATATCAGGCCACAGGACAATGGCCTGCGACATATGCGATTCATGACCTAGGTGAGGTTTATTTTCCTGTTGAAATATTGGCGTGCCTTCATGTACATCAGGTTCTACATATCCCAGGGCCATCGGGCACAATGATGATAACGCAGAAGACATGCCTCTCGAAGGTGAGGCGAATTTTATGCTTTTTTTGCTATTCCCCACTTATACCAAACAGAATGTGGAAACATGCTCATCATGACCCTGAGCTACACTCAGAAGACGGGCGATACTTCCATCATCACGCGTTATGTGAGTACTGTCGACCATTTTGATTGTGTCATCTGTGTGACCGTTTTCAGACCAACTTGCTTAATCAATGGACCGGATACCTCGTCGCGGAGGCTCTTATCCCAGCTTACCAGATTAGCACAGACGACTTTGCTGGTGCGCTCGCTAACCAAACTAACCTCGCCATCAAGGGTGTCATTGGCATCCAGGCCATGGCAGTGATTTCTAGAATGCTCGGGGACACTACCAACCAACAGAACTATAGCGTGAGTATGCCCGACGCCACAGATTCCCACTTAATGTAGAGTGTTCTAGTCTATTGTGACTAGTTATGTGCCACAGATTCTTAGTCACGCCACAGCTCAGCATGGACAACACCTAGACTTGTCCTATGGGAATGACAGCAGGTACGTTGATGCGTTTTGTTCTTTAAGTAACTCACTTATTCTATAGTTGGGGTTTGTCGTACAACCTGTATACTGACAAACTCCTTCGCACGAATGTGTTTCCAGACGCCGTCTACGAGATGCGTAAGCTCTTCGGTTCAAGGGCATTCCCATACTAATATGCTGTTAGAGACGGCCTGGTACACCACTGTCGTTAGTAAGTACAAGCAATTACGTACTGCTCTGTCGGATTCGTTGACTGTGTTTGAACAAGACACATATGGTGTTCCTCTCGACACTCGGTGAGTCAGATGTATGGTCTTTACGGTCGACACCTGTTTGATGTATGCATGTGACAGACACACTTACACTAAATCGGACTGGCAAATATGGACGGCTGCATTTATGACTAGTAACACCACACGAGACATGTTCATCGCCTCGGTGTACAAGTATGCTGCCAACGGTGTGAACAATGTGCCTTTGAGTGATTGGTATGATACCCTCAGTGGTGTGTCAGACGGCTTTAGGGCACGCCCTGTTGTTGGGGGCCATCTTGCATTGGTGGGTTTTGATTGATCGAACGAGGGAGACGTGACTTAAAGACTTTGGGGTCAGCTTGCTTTGTAGATCACGGACGAGTAGGACGACGACGGAGTTGTATTTCGAGACTACTGACACTTGAAGAAGTGCTTTTATGTATATTCCCCAATATCTTCCGAAGTGTCGAGCGAAGATGATGCATCGTGGCTACAAGGAAAGGTTGCGGAATTTGAACACGAGTTGACCTCGAGTTGATGTGCAGCACATTCGCCAGGCTTTTGCGATGAAAGCGGGAAGCAACTCATGACAGCGAGGCTAGAGTCTAGAAGTTGGACTTCACCACGAAACGGGAATTAGGTGGCTATGTAAATGAAGTCTGCCTGTGTTTCAGCTTACAGCCCTACATGCACTCACTGGCAGGATTTCTGCGTTGTCCGTGCAGTTTAGCGGCAGTTTGACTTTCTCGCGTATCTAAGTCACTACACAGATACGGGTATCCTGTTCTGGTTTACCTTGCTCCCTGCACGTCTTTTCTTACTATAGCAGTCACGCAGCATTGCAGGAGTGTAAAAATGCCAGTGGCACAGTGGATGGGAAGCTAATTTATGTATGGCCTCACGCTAGTAACACCGGTCCCACTAAATTTCAGCCGCTAGGCATATGGTGCTCGTAGAATGTCCACTTTCGAAGCGATCATATGGAACCCCTGGCCTTGCCCTCATTCAATAATGTTTTCTCGGAGCTTGTGCTCGCTTCTTGTCACTCGAAATCATTCTGTCTAGACCTCCATTCTCGAGGCGTTTCCGTGCATAGCTTCCCGTGTCGTCCATTCGACTAGATAGGAATCACCCCCCGAATGTGGTTTTTAGCCGACGCGCAACCCGCTCATTTACGCATGGATTCACCTCCGATCAGTGTACTGAGGCTTACATAAAACGGTCAGGTAAGACGTGCTTTCCCTGGCATCCCCATTCTCATCTTTAAGTGACTAGTGTCCTACGTTCTCTGTGCCTCTTTGGTCTTATCATGTCGGAAGGTTCTACTACTCGTAGTGCCCCGTCAAGTGGCTGTCGCGATTCTATTGACAAAAATGATATAGTAATCGTGTATGCATTTTCCTACTGGTGCTGCTGTTTATTTCATCTTATTATTCATTTCATCAGGGTTATGGGGCCCACAGGAACAGGCAGGAGCTCAGTGAGTTACTTTCATCAGACTCCATATCCCACTGTGACTGAGACATGCACAGTTCGTGAACATAGCAGCTGGGGAGAAGAAAGCTATGGTAGGACATGGCTTGCGTTCCACGACGAGCGCAGTGCAGCCCATCCGGTG
>JBBPJS010000705.1:0-14420 GCA_038088835.1 Singerocomus rubriflavus | reverse complement strand
GTGGTAGGTAGGTCGGGGGTGGGGGATAAAAAGAGGAGGGGGGGGGAGGGGGAGGGGGGGGATATATAAGTGCCGTGAAGAGAACAGCCGAGGATGGTGAGACTCAGGGCGAACACATGGGATCAAGACACGACGGAAACAGACCTGGCGTGCAGGAGGAAGGGGGGCAGGCCAATGGGTGAAGGAGGCCCTGGTTGCCTGGCAGATACCTGGTGGTGCAAGTGAGTGACGGAAGGCGGTCAAAAGCGGGTAAAAGCCAAGGTTTGCGGCAATGGCAGGCTGCCACGCTGTCCGGCTGGGCTCGACAAGAATAAAACGAGGATCGCGGTGAGTCTGGCAGTCCATTTCGAGTGTGTTGGAGCGTCCTCTCCTCCTCCTTCTCCCCAAATACGAACCCGAAACGTGTCCAGCACGCATCCATCCCCGACAAAAAATAAACAAATCCTCCTCGTCCATCTTATCGATCGCTCCGCTCCATCGCACGCACCCACACGCACACCAACACATATATGGTCAACACACACGCCCTCCACACGATTATCTACGCATCAATGAGCTTCTCCTCCCCCTGTCCCTCCTCCTCGGCTGCCTTCCTCGTCGCCTTCCGCCCATAGAATTCCGCGATAATCTTCGGGTTGATGCGGTTCAGCTGCTCCTTCGGGAAGATGCGCAGCAGCGTCCACGCCAGATCCAGCGAATCAAATATAGTCCGTGACTCATATGGTCCTACACGCCCCCCTTCAGCGCCCGCACCCCACGACCACGTCAGATCACACTCACCTTGTCCCACAAACTGGCGCTCAAACTTGTCCAAAAACTCCAATGCCAACTTATCCTCGGCCGACAACGCCTCCTCCCCCACAACCGCCTTCATCGCAGCCGCATCTCTCCCTATCGCGTACTTGGCATACTACATACACGTGGCCTCGTGAATAAAAAAAACGCCATGAACAGAATAAGGCACAACTCACCAGCTGGTTGGATACGTCACTATGGTCTTTCCTCGTGAGTTTCTCGCCGATCGCACTCTTCATCAGCCGCGAAAGTGATGGCAGCACATTAATGGGGGGATATATTTGTCTGTTGTACAATTGGCGATCGACGAATATTTGCCCTTCGGTAATGTACCCTGTCAGGTCGGGAATGGGATGCGTTATGTCTGCATGATCGGTTTCAGTCAGCGGAGCCTGGCAAGGGTGGGAAAGAAGCACCATCGTTCGGCATAGTCAGGATGGGAATTTGAGTAATCGAACCGTTTCGCCCCTCGACACGACCAGCACGTTCGTAAATGGTCGACAAGTCGGTATACATGTAACCCGGGTAGCCTCGACGACCAGGCACTTCTTCACGGGCTGCCGACACCTGCCATTCGAAACACAAGTGGTCCGGTCGATCAATAAACGCATCTCAACAGTTCGAGAAATCAAGCACGCACTTCACGCAGGGCATCTGCATACGACGACATGTCCGTCAATATAACCAAAACATGCTTCTCCAATTGGTAGGCGTAGTATTCAGCAGTCGTCAACGCAAGTCGGGGAGTAATGATACGCTCAATGGTGGGGTCGTTCGCTAGGTTAAGGAACAGCGTAACACGATCAAGACTCCCATTGGACTCAAAGTCCTCCTTGAAGAACCGTGCCGTTTCCATATTGACACCCATGGCAGCGAACACCACCGAAAAGTTGTCTTCATGACCATCATGCACGTCTTTCGTGGGACGTTTCACCAGGCCAGCTTGACGTACAATTTGCGCCGCAATCTGACGTTAGTGTCAGAGATAGGCACAAAGAAGTCAACATGATGGCTACCTCGTTGTGTGGTAGACCTGCGGCTGAGAAGATGGGAATCTTCTGTCCGCGGGCAATGGCATTCATAGTGTCGATTGTGGAAATCCCAGTTTGTATCATTTCTTCAGGATATATCCGAGAATACGGATTGATCGGTGAGCCTAAACTGAACCTTGTGAGGGAGGGAGACGCATTAATGGCGAAATAAACGCACCGTTGATGTCGAGGTAGTCTTCCGCAAAGACTTTTGGGCCTTGGTCGATGGGGTTTCCAGAACCGTTGAAGATGCGACCCAGCATATCCTCTGCGACAGGGAGTTTCATGCTGCTTCCCGTAAATTCGACATGAGTCGCTTTGACATCTACCCCCGATGTGCCCTCAAAGACTTGTACAATAGCTTTTTTGCCTTGGACCTCCAGTACTTGGCCACCTCTTTTGGAGCCATCCGGAAGGGTTAGCTGCACGATCTCGTTGTAGGAAGGGAACTACACCCTGGAAGTCAACCTAAATACCATGTCAAGTGTCTCATGGTCTCTACCTTGACATTGTCCAGTATGACAAGCGGGCTGAAAAGCAATACGTGAGAGGTACGTGGGTACACTTTGAAATCGGTATCTACCCGTTGATAGCAGATACAGTGCGATAATCTGGACGAATAGTGTCGGACCAAACGGGAACGGGCAAGTTGTAAGAAGCATACCGAGATGAGGCTGCACGCGATATTCGCGTGTTACTGCGGCGGCATTGATTGCAGCTAGCTCACTGTCGCCGATGTGAGGGTCGACGACCATGACGGTACGTTCCAACGTGCACTCGCTGCCCCCGAGGCGGCTGGCCCCAAAGCAGACTGCGATATTCCCACGTCCAAAATGGGGTGGCAGATAGACAAAGGGTTTCTCAACATTCAACTTGGGGCGTGTTTACATTACAAGGTGTTCATTCCCGACCCAAGTGCATCCACCAGGCCTCGTGCCACCTCCTTCACCTTATCCACATCCCCAGACGACCTGTCAAACACGCATTCAGCTCCACAACCTGGGTCAGAAACCATTCGATCATACCATTCCGTTTCGAGAAGAATTTCTTCAGCTTGCTCGCCTGCATCCCAGCCTAGGTCCTTGCTTTGCAGCACAATGTATAGATACTCGGCGGTACTCGATCGAACCTGAGAGCAGGCACGTATATAGCTGACTGCCCTCCCTTACGATCGGAAGAGACACATACTCTGGGGTAAGGATGCGCAAGGAACTCGACAATTTTGGATAGACACGCTTTCGCAACCGAAGGAACCGCCAGCAGGTTGACAAGTCTGTAGCACCGTCATTTTGTGAATCACTCGGTACAGCCCGCATGAATGAAATGTGACTTACATCTTCATCGACTCCTGAAGCCTTTGGACATTCTTGACACGCAACACGTTTTTGCAGGAGATGGACAACAGGGCCTCAACACTATACAATGTCAATTAGCACGCATGCCGATGGAATGCAGCCTGCTTACCATGCGGCACCTCTCTCAGACTCCGAGAGGGACACCAAGACATCCTCTTCGAACAGCATATTAAAGGTCTGCAGGACTGGTATCACGATATTATTGGAAGTTGGGCTTGACTGAGCCAAGCCGACCAGATCACCTGCAAATTCTGAAAGGCTATACTCTCCCTTAAAGGAAGCAGTCAGAGGTAACGTTTTCGTATAACCAGCGAGACTCATTGATGCAAACCGTTGCTGAATCAATAAGACATAAACCTGCTGCTGAGACCCACCACAGTGGAGTCAACCTACTGTACTGCCCGTTTTCGTGGCGACACTCAGCACTAGGCCGCTCAACAGCGATCTCCGATACTCAGATATCTGGAGGATCTTGACAGCCCTTGGAAACAACCACCCACCGTCACTCCAGCTGCTGTTGCCATCGCCGTCCTCACTACAGAAATTGGTTTATCAAATATCCCCTCACCTTAAGGAAGTACTCACGCAAAGAATAACTCATTCATTAAATTGATATCTTTTATCCTCCACTTTTCTGCATGTTCTGTGGCAGGGAGCTGGCGGTTCAAGATGCGCATAAAACATTCGCCAGAAATATGGCGGACATTGTCGAGCCTTTCCACACCTTGCCGAAGAATACGTCCAATGGCAGCATGGTATCTGTGGGGAGGTAAAAAGGAGGGAAAATCTGGCAAGCTGCCAGAAATATGGAATAGATCTTCGACGACCGAGTCTAAGCCGCGAATGCAAGCGATGCGTATCCATGATCCCACGTCTCCACGCTCATCCATAGTGTAGTCCTCCAGCCCACCGTCCAACGCATCGAACAAAGCGCAGACCTTGCTTGATCGGAAGTCTGCACCCAAGTGGTCAGACAGGGAATATATCCACATCAGGAGCGGAGCGTACGTTCCGCCAACCTCGGTGTTATATTTGTGAAGATCTTCGGGATAGCTAGGTAACAATTTCGGCGCGCTTCGACATTTGTCATTCTGGCTGCAGACTGTAATCACCGATGTAATGAGGGTAACATGTGGAGACTGTGGATGGAATCCCATTTCTCACCTCTGAACTGATGCTTTCCAGCAAGCAATCCACTGCTTCGGAGAGAACATGAGGATGCGCATTGTAGTCAAGGACGCCTAGCACATGCCCCAAACTCTGCTGCAACGCTGGGGGCCCACATCTGAACTCCTGGATTAATGTGCAGAAAGCCATGCAAATTCAATATACACCACACATTACACGGCAAATATGCAAAAAAAAGGACGCATCTTTGCGCTAGCGCAGAGCAGGCCACGAGGGAACTCATCGTGGCCAGTGCGGATGCAGCCGCCACTTGCACGTTAATACCCCTGTGGCGAAGCCCTTGATCGACGAGATAACACCAATCCGGAACAGGTGACAGCTCTTGGGCTTGTTGTGCTTCCTGCTGGGTAATGCTGGCCGCAATGAGGCTGCAAGCTGCGCTAAGTACTTGCTCGTTCCGAGGCGCAAGGATAGTATCTTTTGGGACATGCCCAATGAGACCGAAAATCTTTCATGGGATGCTCTAATACGTAAGTGAAATAATGTGGCGGTTCGACTGACCTCTCGCCTTTTCTCGTTCCCTTCCAGACCAAATCGTCGTTGATATGCCTCGGCAAGTTCTGTGAGTGCTAGCATTGCACCATGAATATCCGCGGTATCCACTGAGCGCAGTAGTAATGCCTAGCCAATCCAGGATCAGCATCATTGGTAACTTGAGAATGGTGACTTACTAATCGCGATATGCATGTCGGCCCCAGTGACGCGAGGTCGATCTCGCACATCAGCCTCAAGGACTTGGCACCCAACTGCCTCATCGCAACATCCCAGTGACGCAGCGTAATCGAAATCAGATGGTCGACAAGACCCGATCTGTATTCAATATACCTGCCAAAGTGACAGTGGGAGGGAAACAAAACTCAGCGAGAGATCAACCCACTCAGCTACATGTGGAGCCGCTGTGAGGAACGCGTTGCGCCGTATGGTCACAGTGTAAAAGTCCGTTTTACGGAGCACGTCAATACCATGAGCGAACAAACCCTGAACCCGTAAAGGAATGGTCAGAGTGCTGGCGTAGACAGGAAGCATGACAACACCACACCATCCTGCCTACGTGTTCTTGGAATGCAGCACTTGCGGCTCGGCGGATGGACACATCACGATCGAAAAGGGAGACAGAAACAAGGCTCTGTGCTAGCTTGACAGCATGCGGGGAAAGGCTGGATGCATCCTGAGCCCTTGCTAAGGCCCAGATGACGTAGGCTGCGCCATCTCGCACGTTGGAGCCGATGGAATGTGCACCCTTGCGAATGTCAAAGTAAAGGGCCTGGTGGGCGTTAAAATAAACTTCTGCGTCCCACCAATGCTCGTGTCCTTGCCTTGTATAACCAATCAAGTAATCGCGGCAACAATGATAGTTGCACGAGGCCTCTGCGTGCCATCTCGGCGGTTGCTAGACATGCACCATGCCATGTCGCTTCGGCGACAGAAGGCATGTCGTAGATGGAAGCACCCGCAATGCTGTGTATAGAAAATAAATTCAATATTGTCTCAAGGACTTGGGCTGATAAATCATTCGGTAGGCGCTCCGCAAGCCTACCAATGCCCTTGGCGGCCGACCATCGAACTATGGTATCCTATTAGAAAAGAACTTCAGCTGAAAAGTAAGAGACAATAGCATCAAACTACCTTGTCTTGCAAAGAACTGAATAGCACTTGTAAGATAGCTTCAATTTCCTCCGGAACATCTCCGTCGTCATCTCCGTCATCCATTTGGATTCTTTCTTGGCGTTCAGTTACCTCCAAAGTACGGACTGGTGGGGCACATCAGGGTATACTTTTGGGGCGCATGAGAACATACTAACCGTGGACCCTGGATCTATGGGCTCGGGGGGGGATCAGCCGGAGTCCTACTCTCGACAAAAGTTTTGTCCGGTATTTGCGAATCAAAGTATTGCTCATCAAAGCTTCACTCTTCCCCATGGTTTCTGACAATTCTAATAATGTAGAAGTGGCTGAGCGGGAGTCCTCCAGGGCCCCAGACTTGATGAATTCGCACAGAACCTGTAAGATGCCAATAATCTACTATCGTTAGGCTAGGTAAATGATACCTATGAGACACACACCGACAGAAGCTGCTTCGTATCTTGGAGTATGGATGCAGACCACATGAGAAATGCTGACAGTTTTTGTTTGGTATCTTTTCTATTCTCATCTTAACCCTAACTCAAAGTCATGCGGTAAAACCTACCGCATGTACACTCGTGAAAGGAGCACTGCGGCACCATCTCGCTCTAGACCTGCATAGTCCAAGTACTGCTTGCCGATGGCTTCGAGTGTACTGGCCGTTCGTCCTATCTGGTCAGGTTCGTCAAACTGTTCTAAGTCGAATGGGACTCTGGACACGAGAGAGAGCCACAGTAGCACGACATAGCGCAAGGACCATTGAGACGAATGAGCAGCGGGCCCAGTTGGCAAGCGAATGAAATCAATGGCAATAGTCACATCCGCAATTTCATGGGGAAAAAATCTAGCTGCTCGTTCTCAGAACACAGTCCTGAATACGATAAAATGGCCAGATCACTGACTGATTGTTTTGTATCCTCTAAACTTGATGTAATCGTACAACAAATCTGCTAAACGTCCCACTCGAGTCATGGAAGATGTGACAGATAAGTCGGATGTGCATGCTCTGGCATGTGTTCTCAAGCGTTCTGCAACGGGAATGACGAGGTCCTCAAGATAAGGGTCTAGGAGATAAGATTGTTCTTGGTACTCGGCTAGCTGTTCAATGTTTGATTGTTGACCCTATGAGACATTAAAGACGAGCATACGTACGATCAAGCAGAGCCTCCGAAAGATGTCAAACTCGGCTTTGCTCTCTTCGAGAGTGGGTTCAGTTGTTAAGTCGACCGCGAGCAAAGTGGTCTGAAGAGAAACAAATTCATTGCGGCGTTCAAAGGATGCGAATAGCTTTCCATCTTCTGTAGGTTCGTCGGACATGACACGAGTAGTGCCAAATTGAGTCGATAATCGTAATGGTCAAGTACTGACAGTTGGATGTTATCGTCAACTAGGCTTAGGTCAGCGACGCACCCAGCGCACTACGTGAACCATGTCTTTGCAGGAGCAGCACAAAGTTCACCGTGTAAAGCGAAGACTGAATGACGAGGAATCAGAGGTAACTCGACCTCCAGATTTTCCTCTTGGCGTTTTCCTCGCAACATTAACACTGTCATCAGGGAGACCGAGAGGCCACGCTACGCCGAAAGGTGGTACGTCCTTCAGGTTGGTGTCTAAACCAATTGGCAGACTGAAACTGTCCATTTTCAAGCACCATACCCTCAAGGAACTTTGCAAAGTCGTAAAAAAGGCAAGAGCCTTCGAGATTCAAAAGACTCTAAAGAGACTCAAAGAGACCCGGTGAAGAGGTGTGAACTTGGCGCTGCAGCAACGAATTCTAACGTTTCTTGTAATTCAGGCGCAAGGATCCAGAGAGCGACGTGATAAAAGACTTGGGGGTCCAGTTGCAGGTATTGAAGGTGGGCGGAGTGAGTGGTTGCCATCCAGAATTTGACATGCAGGTCGCAGCGTCTCAGCTGCAGCCAACTCGCCCACTCGGCGCTCATGACGAAACTCAGGAAGGACAAGACCCTCTCTGCAGACCCATCAATACAGACCATTTTAGCAGGATTGGCCTCAAATTCAATTTGCCCCGCAGTGCCAGGGACCCCGACGGCTAAAGTGCAAAGCCGCGTACTAAGTTCCAAAATTCTCGCATCAGAGGTCGTCTCCACAATGGAAACTTTGAGAATGTTCTTGCAATTCTCCATGAGGTCAAAAGACACAGGGGAAGTCACATACAGCCATCACGTGTCGCCAGATATTTCGAAAAGGAGGAGAATGATGACTGGTCACGAGAAAGATGCATTTTCGTCCGGGGACGGTGTCGCAAATCCCTCTGGCGAAGGGAAGGGTAGAGGATATGAAAACACACGTGGCGATGAAGTTCGCGCAGAAGCCGATGATGACTGGGAATCTGGTACGGTTGGTGCGTCATCAGTGGCAAGATCAGTCGGCGACCATGACACCAGCATTGATGACTTCAATGCTGTGGCATCTGAGCGAGGCAGCGAATCTTCAGGGACTCCCAGAAACAAAACCCCACAGCACCACGGACCCAAAGGCCAGTCCGAGTTTCTGCCTTCCCTTTCGGTTGGGTTCACTGGAGGCGACTCGGGTAGCGAAATCAGCGATCGGGAAGCCCAATTGGTAGACGGAATTAAGAAGAACCGTCGTGGTCAACGGGCACGCAGGGCGTAAGTGTGTTTACTATACTGCATCCCTCCGGTTGTTCTCCGCTCTGACTCCTCACCCGTCTAGAATATGGGAGAAGAAATTCGGCAAAAACGCCAACCATATCAAAAAGCGGCAGCCGCAGGAAGTGGTGCGCGAGTCAAAGCGCCATATACCCGACTCCGTCCGGGTCGATCCGCGACCTGAGGACGGAGACGACACATCTTGGCGACCTCCTCGCACCCCGACACGTGCACCAGCTCGTCGTGTTCGCAGACCCCCTCGAGATGTGGGTCTGGCTAGAGGAGAGTCGGAACGCAGGAGGGCTGTTCTTCGGGGAAACCCGGGGGACCAGCCGTTGCACCCATCGTGGGAAGCCAAAAGGAAGCAGAAGGCGGCCAGCATCGTACCTTCACAGGGGACGAAGATCGTGTTCGCTGAATCATAGTCATATCTATCTCGTTATCAGCCTTATCTTCAGCGGTCATCGACACTTGGCGATGATCATCCTGAACACCTTGTTTCTATTTGGGACCCATTGACGCTAATTCATACAAGCTTGTTCACTGCACAAAAGTCTGCACGGCATATGAAATCGTAGTCCTAGAACAGCGTAAAGTATGCGATCCCTCAAGAACGTGGACTTGAAACCTGGGATAGAAACATGACATGGACTTGTTGGCTAAATTTAAACATGGATGGACATAACCTGGCATGTTAATGCCGATGGTTCGCGTTTTACATCCTGCGGATAACACAGGTGTGCTTTTTGCCCCCTTGTAGTCTACACGCGCGAGAACACCACATCTCGTCACAACGGGGGCATCGAGGGAAGTTTGTTCCTTCTTTCATGCATGTGGAACATACCGTCTTGCAAGAAAGTCTCGAGCCCTTCTCGACAGCCGCAAGAACTGGATGGAGCTTGGCCGTATCGTAATCACTGTCTGCCAACAGAAGTGGGGTGGTGGGGGGGGATGCTACCGGACTAGTGGAAGGACCACCCCAGTCGAAATCAGTCAACAGGGTGCGGCTGATGGACGGACTCCGTCTAGAGCCTGAATGTGGTTGAAAGAATGAAAGGGGCGAGTCGGGAGGTGTGTCATAGCCACAATCAAGATCACGCTGCTTGACGCAGCGCACACCTGGGACGGGAATGTCCAGGCAGAGGTAGGACCGGAGCCAAAGAGTCGCAGGAATAGTGGTTGTGAATGATCCATAGACATTGGCATGGCCTTCTGCGGGCTCTGCGGGCGGAGAGCTCTGATTTATTCTTACATAGATGGAGGCGATTGAAGTATGCGACGTGGTAGAAGAACACGAAGTACTCCAGGCCCGACTTCGGGGACGCGTCGTAACGACCTGCGATGAGAAGGGAACATGAGTTGACAGACGAGGGAGACGAAGAGAGACCTACGTGATTCATGGACGGCATGGGAGGGTATGGCGACGTCGCTCAGTCAATGATCTAGTGACGAGCGGCCACCCGTCCAACGATTGGATGTGGGAAGGTAACAAGGTGAGCAGGGAAAACAGAAAATGCAGGTAGATATACCTGGATCGATGCGCGGGTAGGGCGCTGTAAGAGGTGAAGAAAGTGGGCACGCGACACCTTTTATGCCGGAAGCATGGCCCCATCGGCTCACGAGACGCGTAATTGGAGGTAGATCTGGAAACTTTAAGACGGCGAAAGCGAACGGTGTAACCATAGATGAACAAGCAAGGATCAGTACGGAGCGTTGTTGACGTTATTTACAGCCAGGAAGGTCACACCCAAGCATCCCCGGCGTGGAGGACAGGTGGCGGATGAAAAGACAAACAAGACAAAATAGGGAATCACTCGAGCCCTGCGGGGAGTCGACATCAAGCACGGCGCATACATCCACCTCCGCATACAAGCACCTTTACCCCCGCAGCCGGCTACCCGTCCCATCCTTCGTTCCTTACGCCTCCCCGAACGACCTCTTGGCACTCACTCTTTACGTCTTAACAAGGCATGGTGAGCCCATCACGATTCATATTTTGCCGCATCTCTCCCATTCACCACTGCTTGCGTGCTCGCTTTCAGGGCCAGACCCTTTCATCGCCCGGTCAGTATCTTCTCGTCCTTCTTCACCCTGCCTCGTATTCTTCTGTCTGTTTTCACTGATCAACCCTGCCCTTAGCCACCGAAAAGAAATCCGAGTCAGGCGAAGATGATCGCCTACTCTTTGCAGTCTCAGAGATGCAAGGATGGAGAATCAGTGCGTCTCTCCCAGGTCTTCTCTCTTGTCGCTCACGACCAGATCATTTTCCCTGTCTTATCTAGCCATGGAGGACGCTCACACAGCTGTGTTGACCTTGGAAGACGGCGCTAATGAAAAGAATGCATTTTTCGGTGTTTATGATGGTCATGGCGGTAAATTTTCCCCTTGTTTTCTGTCTTCATTCTCACTCCTCACTTGCAGGTAGCACCGTCGCCAAATTTGCCGGAAAAAACGTCCATAAACGCCTCCTTACAGAAGAAACATATCGTGAGAAGCGTTATGACGAGGCCATGAGAAGAGCCTTTTTGGGGACTGATGAAGATCTCCTCGCTGGTATGTCCTCCCTTCATCGTTCGAGAGTGGTTATTAGATACATCTCTTGAAGACCCAGCTCACACGCGCGATCCGTCCGGATGCACGGCCGTCGCTGCTCTATTAACTCATGATTCGAAAATTTACGTCGTAAGTTGTAACCCTGCGATAATCGCTCGTTAGATTCACTCTCATTATCTTTTCCAGGCTAATGCGGGTGACTCGCGGTCGGTCATTAGTGTCAAAGGGGAAGTCAAACCCTTGAGTTTCGATCATAAACCCTCTAACGACAGTATGTTCTTTTCTCGCCTTGTCCACTCTCTTTCAATCAACACTTATCTGTAGCCGAGCGAGCCCGCATTGTTGGTGCAGGCGGATATATTGAATACGGACGTGTGAATGGTGTGCATTTCGAATCCTCCCGGATTATCTAGCTTACGCAAGGCACCCCAAGGAAACCTCGCGTTATCAAGGGCACTGGGCGATTTTGAGTTCAAAAAAAATTACTCCCTGATTCCCCAGAAACAAGTCATCACCTCCGACCCTGACATCACCGTGCATGAAATAACGAGTGAAGATGAGTTCCTTGTGTTAGCTTGTGACGGTTTGTCTGCTTCATACATATCTACAACATGCACTCATGTTCATTCTGTCGTGACAGGCATCTGGGATTGCCTAACGTCTCAACAAGTCGTGGATTTTATCCGACTCAAAGTCTCTGAGGGGAAGGAACTCGGCGAAATAGGCGAGGAAATCTGCGAACACTGCCTTGCCCCTGATACATCTTCAGGGACCGGTATCGGTTGTGACAATATGACAGTCCTCATTATTGCGATCCTCAATGGAAAGACGAAGCAAGAGTGGTATGATTGGATCACTAATCGTGTAAAGATTGGCTATGGATATAGTACACCCAACACCATACCGCAGATCTACTCCCCCGCCCGACTTATGGCGTACAAGGCGAGACGGGAGGCTCAAGAGGAGCGCGAACGACTACGGAGCCAACGAGGTGAAGAGTTCAATGCCCCACCAGCATTGTTTGGGTCCACCGCATTCACAAGTTTTGCTCGCGTCCTGGGGAGCACGGGTGGAATCTCCTTCAGTCCAAGTACTGGAATAGTAGCTGATGGTGGTACTCGACTCATGTTTGCAACTGCGGACGATGAAGAAGATAGTGGTGATGAGATGGAGACTGAGACCGGTCGGTCGTTCTTTGGCGAATCTTTTGGTCTCGGACGGCCAGTGGATCCCACTGCATCCCTGCGAGATCGTTTGGCCGCATATGAGAAGGACATGAAGGATGGGCCTGACAATGGGCTAGACAGAAACACTGGTTCTGACTCAGGCCTGGTGGAGAGTGATGACGAAGACATCGATGGTCCCTTCCACCAAACCAACGGTGATGTACCCAAACCTCTGATTAAACCAACGTCCCATCCCAAGGAACAATCGCCACCCTCCGTTCAACGGCTCAAGTTGAACGGTGACGTTACACCGGTCCAACAACTACAGTCACAACCGCTGGGAGATGAACCTGATCAGGTAATCAAAGCCGAAGGACTCATGGATACTAGTGAAGACCCACTGGTGATGTGACTTGACCGTATTCCTAACATCTTTATCCACTCCCCGCCCACCATCGAATTCTTTTCCTCTGCATCACGCTTGGCCTGACGTTGGTCGTTTCAGGTCATGCCTTGGGCTTCGATGCATTTTCTCAATATCTATTGGTTCTGTAACCGTCGCTGTCATCACCACCTATTTCCGAGACCTTCTAGCTTCAGTTGTAGCATCTGTAGCAAATGATCGTTCATGATTACCCTCATAATGGTCACGATTCCCTTCATCCTGGCGATCCGAACCTCGATAATATACATCTTATACTTACAGGTTGTACACTGTACTAGTGTTCATATATAGCTGCTTGAAAACTCCTATTCTACTCATTCAGTGGATGTCGCGCAGGATGACAAGCTTGCTTTCGCAAAGGCACAGGATCGTCTTGCCCGTCCCGCTGCTCGAGGGGAAGGTGCCAATGCCTAGGAGGGAACCTGCGTCCGCCTGACCAACAGCTAGCACGCTCTGTTTCGCCCACAGCTCCTGTGAGCTGGAACTGCGATATAGGTAGACATTGCCTCCCCGATCCTGTGACCCATTTTCAAAAGCAAAGACCATATTAGCTGCGTGATACGTGAACCGGGTGTCACGTTTAGATGCCAGAACAAAAGCAAGGGCAGAGAAGGTGTTTTCGTGTCTCCACTCGGGCAGACTCTCGTTGGCTGGGTCATTGGCAAGCACGTGTCGTGTGCCGTCAAGCCCGTTTTTGACCACTAGACTCAACGGTCCTGTCTCAGTACCCGGGAGAGGTGTGGAGAGGAGAGTGAATGCGGAATCCCGCAGGCTAGCGGTCCATGCTGGTGATGTCCCGTCTTTGCTTACCCAAGTGATAAACGCAAGTCGTCCTATGGAAGAATCGACTTCCTCGTCCATTTCACCCTGTGCAAGAGTCGGGA
Source organism: Singerocomus rubriflavus (assembly GCA_038088835.1). Lineage (NCBI taxonomy): Eukaryota > Fungi > Basidiomycota > Agaricomycetes > Boletales > Boletaceae > Singerocomus > Singerocomus rubriflavus. The sequence continues at coordinate 747 of JBBPJS010000705.1, read as the reverse complement.
GCCCACGTCCGAGACCCAGACCACTGGGATCCTCTCCCTCTTTCAACGCCGCTGTGTATTTCTCCAATGCCTCACGGATAGCGTAGAGTTCCGAGGGGTCGAGCGTCTCCGGGACATCAATGTCGTCTGCTTCTGTACTTGAGGTACCAGCTGTGGCAAAGACATGAGACCACCTGGTTCCTTCATTCTGTTTATCCAGATGAATTGTGAGGATACCAAATTCGTGTTCCCCTTCGCGGTCCCACGTCCAGAAGCTCGTTGAAGAACGAATACCATCCCAGAGTTGCTTTGTCGAGTATTGAGGAATGGCGAAGTCCTCCGTCGCGGAAGGGGACGTGACGTGGACAGTCAGTGTCTTTCGAGAAAAGAAAACTCTGATTTGAGACGCCGCGATTATAGAAGGAAGGGGGAAAGCGATTGTGACAACGTCTGATGTTTGGGTCCAGGAGTAGGGGTTAGGTCTAGTAGGCTGAGGGGGGCCCTCAGCATCCAAATTTTCTTCTGGACGTGGGATCGGAGCAATTTCATCGGGGGATGGGTCGTATGGGGCCGCGTACAAATCACCGACTCTGCGATAAGATGAACTGCCCAGAAGAAAATAAGCATCTCTGGCGCAGTGATATGTCATCAGTATGGGCACGTCTTCTCCGCGTCTGCGCCAGATGATATCGAGGGCGAGGGGCTCCGACTGCATTTCAAAAGGGAGAGTAAACTGAGCAGCCCATACGTCAAACTCATGACATTTCA
>JBBPJS010000704.1:0-14441 GCA_038088835.1 Singerocomus rubriflavus | reverse complement strand
TGTGGATGTGGATGGTTGTTAGTGGGACGGACGGGTAATGACTGGACTAGTGACTAGTTTACGGACCTCCCAAAAACCTTTACAGTCGAAGCGCCAAAAAAAAAAAGAAAAAGGACTCGCGCGATAAGCAGCTGAGCGCGATGGGCGAACACTGACTAGCCCGCATCATATTGATCTATCAGCTCTGATGTGCCCCTCCTCTTCGCTTTTTTTTTTTTTTTTTTTCAAACCTCCCCTCCCCCTCGAGGCCTTGGAATCCCCGCTCGAACTTTGGACTACGACTGTACTTATCGGAGTTTGAATTTACTTGCCTTTAACGGTAAGATGTCCCCTGTCTAGACATGCAACGCCTTGTAGACGAGCGTGTTCTAGACAAGAAGGACGACCACGAGGAGAGCGCGCACAGTGTTCATAAAGTACCTGCTCTCCGCGCATTCTTGTTCCACGTCGAACCTCGACTGTCCACGGGTCGCCACGTCCGTCAGTGGGTCGAGGACACCACCCGCGTCATGCTGTTGAAATTCTGATCGTGACGCCACCGCCACTGCCGGACCAACCGTCACTTTCAGTGAGGGTAAGGTTGACAGTTCGCGCGCATCCCTGGCAACGTACAAGTCCGACTCACATAAACCCTCCGCGAGATCAGCATGACAAGCGTGGTATCCCGACGGCGCAGGACGAGACGAGTGACATCAGTTGTCTTTTTTTTTCGACGCGTGCGGTGGGTGCAGTTTCTTTTTTGTACACGGCGTTCTTTGCGATAACAGGTTTCTCACCATCGACCGGTCGGTTCTTGTGCTTCCCCGTGCAACCCTGGTGCTCGGGGGAAGGCAGCAGACGACCCCGTCGACAGTGCACTATGTATTAAGCGGACGGACCCACGAAAAAGACTTTAAAATCGTCATTACAATCGAGGTTGACCACACAAATCGACAAGGAAAAAAAAAAAAAAAAGGCATAATTACTTCACGCAACTCGAGGGGTATCAGGCATCTTCCCACTCCAAGGAAGAACGTGTTGGGAATTTTGTGTCCTCCCCCCAAGCCCAAGTACGTGTTCGTTGAGACACGGAGGGAGAGAGTTTACCTGTACGGGTTTAAGCTTTCAAGGGCTTCAGAGGAGAGAGAAAAAGAAGAACATTTCGAAGTCAACGACCTCCGCGGATATGAAATGTTATTTGGTACATCTTTGCATTGATGTACATAGGGGGAAGTGAATGGAAGGGAGGGGGAGCGAATAGCGTCGTTCCATGGATACAGTACGTACCTCCACCAAATATTTGTTCCTTCCGATGATCATTCACCTTCATCAGCTCTCCCATGTTGCTCCTTGGAAAAAAAGAATCGGAAGCAGGAATAGAAAATTTGCTTGCTGTACCTCCCATGGGTACGGCATCTGCACAGGTTCAATGATCATTATATGACGGCGGGTCAAGATATAACAAACAAGCAACCCTGCATCAATCTAGACCCTGCACAAACGATGACAGCACTCATTGACGAGTCGTCCATAAGGGGACAGCAGAAAAAAGGCTTGGACTACACATCGCCGTCAGAGAACACCAAACTTGTCTACATTAAACTAAGAAACGTGGGGCGTTCAGGACGACAGAGTTGGAAGACTATTGTCTTTGCATTTCCCTTACCATATCGTCCTTGCTGTGTCCTTCCCCTGCCCCTCCCCCTCACCCCTACCTCATCTCCATCGCCTCCTCGTCTCCACACTTTCAACCCCATTTTTTACTGTGTCGAATTTTGTGATTCAGCGAGCGTCATGACTTCCATGAGTACCGTCTGCTGTTCAACGCTCAGCGTCGTCGTTGCAGCCTGGTACAACGCCGCATTTTTACTTTGGAACGCTGATATGTAGAAAGAAAAAAAAAAAAAAGGTATTGTCAATCGACGTCGCATGAGGAATGATGAATTGAGAGAATTAAAAAAAGAGAGGTCGATGACACGCACTTGTCAATGCATTCTTGAATGTCGTATAGGGATTGATCGCGTCGATCAAGCTAAAAAATCCAAGTTCCTCGACGATCTCTGATTCTTCCGACTCGTCAGACTCATCATCGCCTTCCTCTCCTGTCCTCTCGGATCGTGCTCTCAGACGAGCACTCTGAGAGACAATAGGCAATCATGGACGCAAAATGAAAACAAAACAAATGGGTCAGCGGTGTATCCTTAAGACGGGCGCGGAATCAGCCTGCTCACCTCATTGGCGAGCATCTCGAGATACGCCGAGTCTTCGTCCCAGACGTCCTCTATAACGCAAAAACGGCGTAGAGTTCAACTACCACAACAAACGACAAAAAGGCACTGGTACTCACCGTCGTCCTCGCCCTCCAAATTCAGATACCTCGTGTCGTCGTCTTCGTCTTCGTCTTCCTCATCAATCAGACTTTGCTCCAGCGCCTTGCGTTCTATAAAATCTCATCAATGTCACCACCCAAAAAAAAAAAAAAAGAAAGAAATATGCACTCGTTATCGCTTGCGGAAGCGACTTGAAAATCACCAATGCCCCCCCTACGATTCCATACCACCCCTCTTGCAAACTAACCGGGATCAATGCCCCGTCGATTTCCAACAGTTTGCTCAACGCCAGCAAACTCAATTTCTTGTCGTGCACCCGCGGCAATTTGCCCTCGGCGTTGATTGCCGCGAACCACGTATCAAAAAACAGACGAGCGGCGCCGGTCTTATAACCTTCCATCAAGTGCAGCGCCGCGGTGGAATTGTAAAAGACGGCATTGATGAGGACGAGGAGGTTGGCGAGCTTAAAGGCGTAGGTATTGCCACCGTCGATGTGGTCGATTGCGATCTTGATGAAATTTTGGAGATACTGCAGAAGTGGGAAAAACAACCACCAGTAAGATCGGGTCGAATGGACGCAGAACGGTACGTACATCATCAACATGACCAGCAAGGTTGAGGAGAATAGATTCGGCGAGCTTGCACCCGTTGATCCGATCGTTGTCACCGAGATTCTTGCTCGTCATGGACGTTTCATAAATGTCCATTACCTTCTGCCTATAGTCAGGACGAGCCTTGAAGACGTCAGCTCCATAGGACAAAAAGTTGTCCAAGGATGGGAGCATTTCTGCATCAACGACGACGTCAAGTATGTAACCAGTTGTCCACGACAACCAGCGCTCACCGTCCAAAAAGTCCACAGCATCCGACTTGAAAAGTCCATACGTTAATTCGAACACGGGCCACATGTTTGGCGAGATGGCAGTAAGCTTGAACGTCAGGCTGTCCACCAACTCGTACATATTGTCAAACAGATCTGAGGGTCCTGCATCAGCAAAGTAAAGTGACTATCGTCCATCGTCGAGCACTTACCAATGAGCTTGTTCTCCAATGTGAAGTGAATAATGGGTATAACTACTTCCTGCACCTGCCTCAAAATCTCTTGATTAGAGTCTACCGAGGACACGATCTATGAATGCATGTCCGCATCAACATTGGCACTCGTCAGTACAAGGCGAATTTACCGTGCTGATCGTCTTTGCCACACCCATCGCGCCGTACACCTTGTCCTCGTCGGTGTCCAGCAACGTGTCGACATCCACGTTATCCAAGGTAGTTTCGCTCGCCTGCGCCAATCCTTCCCTTGCCAGACGCAGATACGACTCACACTTTTCGCATTTCCGTATGAGAACACGTCACCACTCCCCTCCCTCCAAAAAAAAAAAAGAGAGGGCCAGAAACATGGGATACGCACCAATCTGCTCGTCAACTCTGTCGCAACTGGAAGGAGTTCGTCCTGGAACTGCTCGACCATAGATTCCATCGAAGTGTTGAGAAGATCCAGATCCGTTTCGTCAGAAAGTTTGAGGAGACCTGTAATGACGATCAATGCGTCTATTCTATGGTGCTATTGCAAGATAACGACGCACGCCGAATGACTTCGCCAACGCGCGTCGAAACAACCGTACGCACTGTACAACACGATCATCATAACAAGCTCGCCCCTTGATCGTGGGTACAACGCACCTGAATCATAGACGACGACCATCTGCGTGAGTGTCAAAGCTGCCTGGACACGGACTGGGAGTTCAGGGTCATCGAGGGCAGCTGCCACCGCATTCGAGTGTCTCGCCAAATTCTTGAGGGGAATTGTGTCATCATCATTGGTACAAATGAGCAAACGATGCAAGACCTACCTCTGCATTAATCCAATCGAGATTGTGCTTCACGACCGTTCCAAGCACCTCGCAAGCCTACACCATCCACCAGCATCAGAAAAAAAAGGAGAGGAGAAAGGCCAAAGGCAGCAGGTATCAACTCACGATAGCACGCATGTATGGTTCGGTGGAAGTAAACTCGGGAAGAACATGCTGCACCATGAACTCCTCCATACTCCCCTTGACCTCGGGATGCCGCATGATGAACGGACCAAGTGCCGCCGTGATGTTCAATGCCCCGAATTTTTGAGATGGTGCCGCATTGCTGGGATCATACACGCTCAGAAACTCGGATCGGTATAGAGGAAGTCACAGCACTCACGAACGGAGAATATTATTCACAAGATTGAGCATGGGCAAAAACGCAATCTTGGTCCGAACGCTTGCCAGAGTGAGAATGAACGAAGTTGCACCAGACACAGGAGACGAAATGTTTTCGTATTCGTCTACGCCACGTTGTAAGACTGGGTTCCAGCTTCGACTTTAAAGAGACCTCGAACATACCCACCGAAGCCCGGACATATTCGACGGGGTCAGATTCCCAGAGATCCCGATCGGCGGCTGTGAAACAAAGATGTGGGAATACAAAGTTGGCAACAAGGTTGTCAACATGAGGCTTCAACAGAATCCAAGTAGACTTTGGCTTGACGCTCGAAGGGAGTCAGCCAGAATGAGCGACACATATCACGAAACATACCATGCAGTGAAGAACTGGAAGATCTGATACTGGCACTTCTTCGATAGCCAGGCTTGCTTAGACACGTACAACTCAACTTGATGAAGATACACCTTGAATATCTCGGGCGCAAACGCCGTAACAAAATGATTGGCAAACACCCCATACTCCTTTTGCATCGGAGACGGGAGTTGCGAGGGATTCCCGAACCTATTTTGTACTACGTCAATCGACCAAACTGGAATCACGTTCAAACAATGCTCAAACCTGTGAAATAGCCTGCCTAGCGTTGCATACGCCCATTTCTTGGCCTTCCACCATTCGGACTTTTCCCTCTCATCCTCATTCTCAGGAACGGCATTGCTCGGGAGCGAAAGATTGACGACCTGAAAGAGGAGCTGACCCCATGGCACGAGGCTTTCATGGCTTTGTTGATGTACACTCAAGTTGACGATAATGGACGTCCTGTACGCTTTCAAGATGAGGTGCAACATCGACGGAATTTCTTGAGCCGATGAAGGTGGCGTGTTCAACATGCCACCTGCGACGTTGACAAGGGTCGGGAAGAGCTTCTCCACGACGAGAGGCAGATAATCCTTGCTCTGACGATACCTATCCCCATCCCCCATTCAGCGACACGTGCACCAGACGCCCGCCGAACCAAAACAAAAATAAAAAAACACTCGCTCACCGAAACGCACGCACACACTCGAGCGCCGCGACGCACCCCGCGCCCACCTCGCGAATATCCCCACTGTTCAGCAGTGCATTCACGCTCTCCAACAATCCCGCCCATCGCTCCGGAAAATCATGTGAAATGAGATCTTTGAGAGTGGCACCTAGCTGGACCGTGATCGTCCGCGAGGGTGAGACAGCGAGCACGCGCAGGATGGCAGATTTCAACGCGTCGCGATCGGATGGCGCGATCGGCACCTGTTCAGGACGTGTACCCGGTGTTTCGATGATGTACGAGGTGTGAACACGGTTTTTGAGGTACACTGAACACGCTTGGCGGGTGGAGCTGGATAAAGGGGTGGACGAGTGAATGTTGGGTTGTGGAGCGAGACGCGAGTTGGACAACGCACAGATCGACGCTATCAGATGCAATGATTTGCAAGATAGCCGCCAACATGCCCTCCTGGGCACCGATCTACATGAATGGGAGCAGGATCTAAGCCATGGTCGACGAACGGGTGTGGCCCTCGACACACCTTGCGAATCTGGAGTTCGCCCGCTTTTTGGATGTTGGGATCGGCATTGTAGGTGGTGGAAAAGAGATTAGCGAGCACTTGGAGGTCCATCGTGTGCACAGAAAGGAAGAGAAATCACGGCTCGACGCGTAACTAGTCAATATAAAAGAAAACAGAAAGCGGACGAGGGTCGTCAAGGTTCGTGAACAAAAGTGGCCGTTAACACGCGTCTCGCGTCCGATTACAACCTCCTTCGGAAATCGTCGTACATCCGAGTAGCATAGGAGAGATCGGAAAATCAATGACACACCGCGACAGTATAGCGCAAAACCAGCGGTGATTTGAAGTAGCGAGTTCGAAAACTATCTGATAGAGACTGGGAGATGGCGCCAGGGTATATCGAATCTCTAGCGTCAATCATTGGACTGAAGACCGTTGAGAGCCGTTCTCATATGGGACAATTCCCCGTGCACTACTCTCAGGCATTCAGTGGAGCTAGGTGAAAAGCCATCACTTTGTCCCCGACGATTGATGAACGTTTGAACAGTCGTCGGTCATACACTGCTCCCCATGACAACCTGTGCAAGGAAATTGGTCCATAGCTCAGGGTCTTTGAATACATTGCAGCCCTGCGCTTGAGTGAAGCGAAATATGGAGACGCCATGGTTGAATCGGATGCCTGGAACCTCGTCAGCTCGCCTTTGTTGCTGGATCAGGCAAAGTCGGATCTGCACTCGATCCCCACTCCACTCGGCGGTCGTTAATGAGCAGTCGAGTCCGTCGCGCACAATACCGGGGAGCAGCGGTCGGTCGTCCGGGCTCGTGGATATACAAGCATGGACGCCACACGACTACCACGAGTACAGCGGTATTCATTTTTTGCTTATCGATATCCTTGTTCCATCTTGCCGTTTCGTGACGACGCCCACACATGACTTCAATTACGTTGTTTGTCTGCATTAATACGTCCGTTTCAGCCCAACCCTTGCGACGCTCACGACTGAAAAAGAAATATCAGTACAAGCGTGCCTTGTTTCGATCCGCCAATCAAGGTGCGAACGCACCCCAAGCTGTTCACTTGTTGATTCACTTAGTACAATTGTCTATATTGACGTCTCAGACATGCGCTCGCGGTCCGATGCCTTTCTGTTGCAACAACGAATAGGTACCATTGATCCTCTATAGGTGCTGCGCGTTTTCTATACGGCCTTTGGCCTCGAGCTCGTCTTGACTGGACCACCCGAACCCTCAAAATTCTGGACCTTGCTTGGCCCATCGGCTGGACAAATTGAATGGCAATGTCAAGATTCCCACTGAAGGCGTTGTAGTCGACGTCAGACATAACTTTATAAATTAGAAACGGGTGTGTGGCGTTACAGTATGATATAATTGGACTAGGTTTGACGATGTGTTTGAATTTCGATTGGACGTTGACGCCACTCGGATATGACAGCTGTTGGTATCAGCTCCCCAAGGTGATACAGATCCCCTAAGAAATATCCAATAGGTATCTCCACATTCCGAACAGCACGTTCACTATGAATCCAATCACAATGCCCAGCTGCGTCTTGCGTCTAGAACAAACCAAAACATGAGCCAAAGACAACCGTCGGCATGAGTGTAGGAACACATACGGGAAAATGACGCTCTCTGTGGGTTGGACCTCGCTACCATCGTTCCAAAAAGCGGCGGGCTTGGCGTCGCGTAGGAAGAACAAGGGCAAGATGGGAAAAAAAAACCCTATGATGATGCCCTGTAAAACCATACTCTGCGCCGACATCTGAACCAGCGGCGCATTGCCTACACTGTCAATGGCATCGATCCACTGCTCTTCCAATGCGCGTGCGTGCTCATCATCTGCCAAGACAAACACATTCAGCTCGGTTTGATCCAAAACACAAAAGGCACCCTACAATCCTCGTCGTTTTCAAACTCGATGTCGAGATAGTTTGACGACGACTGGCTGTGAAATTGCCTGCGAAAGTTGGATATGTCTTCCTCGGAAAATCCAGCTGCGACCAGGCGGTCAAAACCACGCAGTGGCCGGAGTTGCGCTTCCTGTCCGTGTTGTCGGTTGAGTGAACGACCCCTGTCATGCCCAACTGGTCATGCATACCTGCGGCTTATCCTCGGTTTCCGTGCCTGAATCGACCTTGGGCCCAATCGAGCAATGTAGCCAAGTGATGATGTGAGGCTGCAAGGGTAAAGACGCGTCATTGGACGAAGACGTGCTTGCACGCATCTGTCGTTCCTCCAACATGCTCAACCAGGAATGCAACAGAGTGGCATCTGTGAGCAGTCGCCCAGCGTGGATCAATCTCAACCGCCGGTCCTTCAACTGTGAACGCGCAGCAACTATCTGGTATCTTACTCAGAGACACGCTTAGGTTCCCAAACGAGGCACGCACCTTTGCCTTGACATCCCGGACAGCGTCTGTGCTCGTCACGAACAGGACCAGGTCTGGTATGCCTTCCGTAAAACGGATCGTCAAACTTCTAGAGTCTAACTGTGAAGGTTCGCCAGCTAATTCTGGGTCTATCGCGCGCTGCTTTCCCTTTGCTTTTTCGCTGAGCATGAATGAGCAAGCTGGAGGTGGTCTATCGGTCGTCCGGAGCACCGGTGGCTGTGCACCACAGCACTTGTCAGCAAGTGGCGTGGGAAAATAACTTGGACTGCTCCTCGACTTGCACTGGGACACTCGTACGAAAACATTCGCCCATCATGCCCCGCGCAGAAGGCAAGCCCTCGTCTCCTCTCATTCCATTCGATATCTGATTATATACTTTAGTCGGAACGCCAAAGTATGTGGCTAACAAGATGAAGTCGAAAGGCTTACAGCGCCTTCGATGGTACTGCCAGGTCTGCGAGAAACAGTGTCGAGATGAGAACGGCTTCAAATGCCATGCCCAATCCGAGGGTCACCTTCGTCAGATGCTCGTCGTTGGCGAACACGCTGGACGACACATTGCTGATTTCTCAAGCCAATTCCAACACGACTTTGTCCAGCTCCTCTCCCGCAGGTACGTCCTGAAACAGTCCTTATTGCGTTTGATCACGTTTTCTGTGCTCAGGTTTGGCACCAAACGAGTGTTTGCGAATCGGGTGTACCAAGAATTTATCCAAGACAAGCAGCATCTCCACATGAACGCCACTCGCTGGGTCACGCTCACGGAATTTGTCAAACATCTTGGTCGGTCGGGGATTGCTCGTGTCGACGAGACGGACAAGGGTTGGTTCATTGCATGGATCGACAACTCGCCCAAGGCGCTCGCGAAGCAAGAGGCCTCGATGAAGAAGGAGCGTGCGACCATGTCCGATGAGCAGCGCGAGCGGATATTAATCACGGAGCAGATCGAGAGGGCTAAAGCGGAAGCGGGGGAGTCTTCGGGGTCAGCATCACCACCTTTGGAAGAGCAGGGGCTACAAAGGGACGACACTGCCGAGAGAGTTGTCCTTTCGCTTTCTGTGAAGCCAACTGCGCCCGCCCCAGGGACGCCTACCGCCGCTGCGGGGGGATTCAAATTGAATCCCGTGAAACCGGGTATTAACCCTCTGAAGCGACCGAATGTTTTGAAAACGGGCGCTACGAAAGCCTCGGATCATGCTGATACTAGCAACGACAAGAAACGGCCGGCTCCTGCCATTTCTGCTGCAGAGCGACTGATTTTGGAGGAGCAGGAACGCAAACGACGGAGGATGGAAAGGGAGGCTATTGTATCCTAGCTGGGTGGTATCGTATCCTGTTTCAGTTGTATTAATTTTCCTAGGACGTTGGTCCTGGGCTTGGCAATGCTCGTTTCGAACATTCGATTGTTTGAGCGGACCGTCCAGGCGAAGTTCTGCCAACCACGCAAGTCGCCGATATCACACGTGTGTTGGCCCAAGCGGCGACTTGACTGAGACCGTCCATGGGTTCCTCGCCATTGTCGACCCACCCATTCACGCACGGTCTGTCAATCAAACAAGTGGGTCGTCATTCGCAAGATACAACACGCAACCGAGTCCACCGTCCACACACATCATCGCAACACGCTACGTGGATACATCCGATCAGACGCTCAACAGCACATCTCGCAAGGGCAACCTGGGTCGCGCAGATCAGCAAGGCACGACCTAGCAGCTTATTAGGGCAGAGGGACTTACAAACGATGTCCCCAATGCACTCGACGCAGTCCTGTAAACCAGGTCAGCATGCGTTGTCGAGGTTAGATAGACGGCCTCGTGTACCTTGCAACCCTCTGTTTGAATGCCCAGTCAGCCAGCCAGGTCTCAAACCGACTGTTGGAATACGCACCAAAGCAAAGGAAGCACGAGAGGGCACCTAGGAAGCAGTCCTAGAGGGGTAAACATGATGTCAGACACGTTTACTCTAGGATGGGAAAATGACGTACCTTGGCGGCACCACCTCCGCGGAGACGTTTGGCGTGATGTTGCTCTTGGTGGTTGTTGGCAGGGGCAGGGTTCGTAACACCTATAACAAGGTTAGCAGGGACGACAAAGAGATGCGGCAACGAAAACGCACTCATTTGGATAGCAGCCTGGGGCTGGTTAACGGTAGCTTTGTTAGTGGGTTCCATCGTCTTTTCTTGCTTGTGAGGGTGCGGGGATGAGGAATGAAGAGGGAGTAAGCGAGGGTGGGGCAGGTTATATATGGGTGAGCAGTCGATCCACGTGCATGGGCGGGCTAACCAAAAAGGGTCAGTGCCACCTGTCTACCAAATAAATGTCATCTCGCTCCACCTCGACTACCGCGTAGCAGTGGTCAATGGCAAAAGGTGACCCTACATTTCAGATGCACCACATCAGAGACACCCACAAGTTGGTTGGCATGGTCCTTATCGTCCCATCGATGCGTTCAGTTCGTATACAGGTGGCTTTTCTGAACAGAGAAGCATCTGGAAGAACGGCCGATGCGACGCCTGTGAACCAGCCTGCACGTTGCAGCTGCAATGAGGCTGAATTCCCGCTTCGACGTGGAGTCACGTTGTCTGCGTCATGTATATTTAGGTCCAATCATATACATTCCGCGTAGATATGCGCAGCTGTCTGTCGTACTCATGTCTACCGTCTACACACGTTGCTCGTCGCTGTCTACGGTCGCTAGTATCAGCGCACTCGCTTACAGGACTACAGGACGATGCCACGCCATGGAGTCCATCCATGCTATAAGCTCATTTTCGGTCAGATTTAGAAACACTCTTGTCCCACACGAGTCCTAGTCCCCGTCCCCGTCCAGAGCTTCCCGCCCAACTGTCAGTGACAGGCACTGGATACACAGTACGTACAGACCCTTTTCCGGCGGGATCCGTGAGGAACCCGTCGTGTCACAGGCGTAGGGGCGCGATGGAGCGTGGTGGCTTGTCTCCGAGAGCAGGAACACGGCCCAGGAGGGACCAGTGGAGCCTTGTGTACAACTCGGCCACTGACCGTCACTTGATTGTAGGCATTCAAAACCCGGCTGCATTCGTGTCGGCATGGACGCCGTCTGCCAGTCTCACAAGTCGGTGTTACCTCTGTCAGCCGTCGCGGGCCTTATGTCATGCTTCCTTGCCTTGTGATGTAGTGGCACTGCACATCCACATTCTTGCCACATGCAGTATTTATATGGTCCCCTTTCTCAGTGTTCCTGTGCGCACATGGGAGAACTTTCGAGTACGACCATCTCTGCTCTCCAGCGTCTCTTCGTCAAGAGGGCCGCAGTCCAAGGCCAGGTGAGACACATCTGACACAACACCGCAGAGGCTCATTCTTTTACTCCTCCAAGGGTGGCCTCCTCACAGGCCAAGATCCGGCCTCGTACAACTCCTCAGACCCCTTGAGACTATGGATCATCCAACTCGGTGCGTCAACGCTTCTCCCTCCACTCTCCTTGTTCGTTGGCACTCACACAAGGCCAGGTATCATCATTATGATGGCACAGTTGCTTGGTCTGATCCTTGGAAAGATCAAACAACCTCGTGTCATTGCCGAGATTATCGGAGGCATTCTACTAGGTAAACTGACTCGCGGAATCCCTTTGTTCGGGTGTTTTGATCCTCCCTTCAAGGTCCCACTGCCTTTGGACGGATTCCTGGTTTCACAAACCACATTTTCCCATCGCAGTCTATTCCATATTTGTCTCTCACCGCAAATATCGGCCTCTGTCTCTTTCTTTTCATTATAGGTCTCGAAATCGACCCCGGCGTCCTCCGACGAAATGCCCGTTTGTCGATTGTGGTATCCCTCGCGGGTGTGCTGTTTCCGTTTGGCATCGGTTGCGGTATATCTGTGGCATTATACCACCATTTCATCCCGTCGTCCGCAAACTTTAATTATTTTATGCTCTTCATTGGCGTGTCGTTTTCGATTACCGCTTTCCCCGTGCTCTGTCGTATTCTCACCGCACTCAAACTACTTGACACGACCGTAGGCCTCATTGTGCTGTCCGCGGGTGTTGCAAACGATGTCATTGGCTGGAGCCTGCTTGCATTGGCAGTGGCATTTGTGAATGCGACGTCAGGTCTCACTGCGCTGTGGACCTTCCTCGTCTGCGTCGCATATACCTTGGTCCTACTCTTTCCGGTCAAATGGGCGCTGCATTGGCTGGCCAGGAAAACAGGAAGCACAGTTCACGGTCCTACCATGTTTTACATGTCAGTCGTCATGCTCGTTTTTTGGGCTTCTGCCTTCTTCACGGATATCATCGGCGTCAATGCAATCTTTGGTGGGTGTTGGCTTCAACAGCTTTGATTTGCTGGGCATTCATTCCGCCTCATAGGTGCATTCGTCGCCGGCACTATCGTCCCTCGCGAGGGCGGTGTTTCTATTGTCTTTGTGGAGAAACTCGAAGACATGGTCGAGATTATTTTCATTCCCATCGTGAGTGAAAGAAACAAGACACTATCCCCCATTTTCAATGACCTGCGTAGTACTTTACGATTTCTGGGCTCAACACGAACTTAGGGTTAATCAACACTGGCACGTGTCAATTTTATAAAGTATGAGCTCATATTAACATACATGGTCAGGTACTGCATGGGGGTTTGTCTTTGCCATCGTGACTCTCGATTTCACTGGTAAATTCACTGGATGCACACTCTCGTCAAAAGCACTCGGCTTCAGCTGGCGTGAAGCCAGCGCCGCTGGTTCTCTCATGAGTTGTAAAGGGTATGTTTTACTTGAGTGGTCGCCTATCATATCTTATACTCTTTTAGTTTGGTGGAGCTGATTGTCCTCAATGTCGGCTTGTCTGCGGGTATCCTCACCCGACAGGTGTTCTCCATGTTTGTTTTCGAAGCGGTGCTTCTCACGTTCATGACGACACCTCTTGTCAACCTCCTTTATCCACCCAAGTATCGTACTCCTGCACTTGGCACTGGTATCGCTCGTCCAGTACTCAGCGACGACAGAGAGAGAAAAAAATCTGTCAGCAATGACTCTGAGGTCATCGAGGAGGTGGCTTGGCGAAACAGATTTGCCGTGGTGCTCGATGAGTTCACTCACATGCCTGGGATCATGGTGCTGACGAAGCTGGTGCTACCTCCTCCCACATCTGAGGATTCAGCATCTCGTGTTAAGAGATCAAAGCTGGACACCGTGAATGCGCTTCGTCTCATTGAGTTGTCGGAGCGGACATCGTCGACGATGAAGTCTGCGATGACGGAGACGCTGATTCGAACCGATCCTCTGGTTGGTGTCTTCAAGATGTTTGGAGAAGAGAATGACATGCCCGTGTCCGCTTCGCTGTCTGTTGTAGCGCACAATGAATGGGCCCACTCCGTAGCTGAATACACTCAGAGACATGGCTCGCAGTTGCTCCTCATTCCCTGGATCCCTCCTTCGTTGCCTTCAGCAGCGGGTCCACCTGAACCTGGGTTGCCTCATGAAGTAAAGCCAGAGTCGAACCCATTCGATATGTTCTTTGGGCTCTCGTCCAAGGACAATTCTGCCTCGATGATGCATTCCCATTTTGTCCGTGGTGTCTTCAGGTATAGCAAGACGGACGTGGCGCTTTTTGTCGATTCGGGGGACAATGCAGGCACGAACGGTCGACAACACGTTCTCCTGCCGTTCTTTGGTGGCCCAGATGATCGGCTAGCGCTCGAGTTTGTGGTACAGTTGTGCACTAACCAAAAGATCAGTGCGACGGTCATTCGCGTTAAGAAAGGGTCTGGGCAACCTGAGATTGCAAGGCCCGCGTCGGTTGTCGTTGACAAAAAAGCAGAGCCTCTGTCTCCTTCCATGCTGGTTCGTGTCCCGACTTTGCTTGGATACGAGATACTGACGTGCACCTGACGTACCGCGTTCCCCAACTGATTTCAGCCGTTTACCAACACTGTCTATGGCAAGCCGAACACGGCGTATCTCTTGCAGTCTGAAATGGCGGATGACCTGAGATGGTGCCGTTAC
>JBBPJS010000703.1:0-14441 GCA_038088835.1 Singerocomus rubriflavus | reverse complement strand
ATGCATGCAGGCTGCCTCATGGGCATAGCCTCTTTAATCTCTGTTTATGAAAGAAGCCTTCTTTTCATTTCCATTGCTTCTTTCCTTCTCTTCCATTTTGAGGCCTCATGGCATTAATCTCCGCTTCTTCTTTCTATTTTTGCAATCTTGTTATCTATGATGTCACCTGGTCTGTGCGCATTCTTTTGTAGTATAAATACGGGGTGTATTGCAACTGATCCCCCTCAGTCTAATCCACTTGGTTAATCACCTCCTAGCAAGGTTGAGACCTTAAGGATATTACTCCTTATCCTACCATCATTTCTTCCCTACCTTTGTGTTGCTATCTGTGTGGCCTTTGTGGCAAGACCCTACATGGTGTTGAGCAATCAGCGAGACACTACACTGCCTATCCGTCATCACCATAACCCGTCGGGCAATCCGGCATCATCTTCTATGGGGCTTGAATCATGAATGGGAGAGAGAATGGCTGAACAGCCTGAAAGGGAGTCAGATAATAGGAAAGGGTGATCTTCTACGCCTTGACAAACTATTGCATCGTCAGTATGACCGCAGACTATTGCACTGGGTTCGCATCCTCCTAATACTAGCTCCTATGAGACTAGCATAATTGTGGGCGAGCCTTGGGGCGAGGAGTCCAGCTCTTGGGTAATCACATGGCTGATTCCAGGTTGCCAACCTTGCAAGCTATTCTCAGGGTGCCACCCTATCCCGGGGGTAACCACATAGAAACGCCCAACGGGATCTTCTCTAGGGCCGTGGCTCAAGGAGGTAACAACTATAAATAATACTCGTTAATATGATAAGGGACAACAGCAGCATACACCTATATGTCCCGCCGGTATAACATCCACAGGATCGTTGCGATAACGTCTTGCATCACGTGGGTTTGCATCATCAGGTAGTGCCGTCACAAAGACAGGCAGATTTTCACAAAGAATGTTGCTACGAGGTGTCTTGACCGTGACTTCATCTTGACCGTGGCTTGAGCTTGCATGACCACACAGTAATAAATAGAGGGGAGGAGGATAAGTGAGACCACATCCGAGCAATGCCTCACTCCTAGGCAGTCCAAAGACCAGGTAGGCGAATAGCTACTCTTTTACTTGCTATAGCTTGAACATCACTAGGCCACCTTTGCAGGCAGGGTAGGAGAGGTAGACAAGTGGATTTGGCTGGGGGAACAGCCCTTGCACAACCCCTTTATATACGGTACAAGAGAGTGCACAGACCAAGCTGTACACTGGGTCTAGGGTATACGGTATTAATGCTATTGGTAGATAAGGTAAAGGGAATAGTCCATGAGGTAAAGGTTAGGCATTCATCTAGGAAGAAATGGAAGAGCTAAGATGAATGCAGGGCTTACTCTAGAATGGAAGATCGATCACAAGATGTGACTGATCAAGGAAGGGATCGTGGCAGAGATCCATCAAGGATCTTGCAGGGTCATGATCGAGATGGTATCTCGATAGAAGATCGTACCGATCGGATGGAAAGGCGGATATGAGAAAGGTGTGCACACCATGAGGTGTGGAGAGATCTGAGATGATCGGTTGAGGGGTCATGAGAGTCATGATGATCATGAGAAGATAAGGGAGAGGGGTTAAGATGTGACCATGTGATGGAGAAGGAGATATCACTGTGAAGGAACGAAGTGATCACATGGTAAGGGATGTCATGAGAGATGTCATAAGCATCACATGACTGGAAGGTCACATGACACTTGTAGTTGTAAAGTGTACAGTGACAAGCACAAAAGTGCAAGTATGTACGCAATGTCATAACATAAGGCATGACATCATCATGACATCATGATCTAGACCTGATCATGTGATCAGTCAGGTGATAAGTCATGAGACTTGGTCATATGATGCATGATAAGATAAGATAAGAAAGCAAAAGAGTAAAAGTGAAAAAGTGTCAAGTTAAATGTATGATGCATAACACTAGCTAGCAATAACACTTGCTTGCTATCTGTCACCTTAACACTTGCATAAATCAACTGTTCAATGGTCCACAAGCAACTAAGGTGATACCTTAGAGTCATGCTATGTGTACCATCCCTTCATCATACTTGGGAGCTTATCAGAATCTCTTCAAGTAGTCATCTTAGTTCCCTTAAGGGCTATATGTAGTCCTACCCAGAATACATGTAACAAAAGATGAAAGCTAATTATTAATGGCAACTAGTATTATCTAGCATGCAACCCCTTCAACATGTCTAACCCTCAGCAACCCACTGTCAACCCTTGGTGGTCACCTTGAATCACTCATGCCCTAGCCCAGTCATCATCAGAAGCCTCAAGCCCATCCTCTGCAACTATTAAGTCCAATCAGAACATCACTCTGTCAAATCCCATAGCCAACCATCTCACCACTCAACTAAGTCATGCCCTATCTGCACACACAACCATCCCATGTGTCCCCATTTTGCCATCTCTCACTTCCCTATTTTAACATCTCACATTTTCCCAACCTACCACCTCTACTACCTTATCTGGCACTATGTCAAACAAATCAGTTGAGCTATATTTGAGGACCTCTGAACACTTCAATAGGAACTATAAGAAGGCCATACCCTGGCTCAACACCATAATCTTCTATGTCTCAGTAAACAAGGATATATACAATACATCAGCCAAGAAGATTGCTGTTACCCTGTCTTATATGACAAAGGAATCAGCAGCAACTTGGGCAGAAAATTTCTACACCAAATCCTATGATGCAACCACTGGGAATGTAAACATGAATACATTCTCAGACTTCATCAAAGCATTTCACACCACCTTTAAACATCATGACATAATAGCAGACACCATTCATTGGCTTACCATCATAAGAATGAAGTTTGATTCCAAAAAGAAGAGGTATAAATTATCCATCACAAAGTACAATGCTATGTTCTTCAACAAGATGGCTGAAGCCAATATTACCAAGGATCATGTCCTCATTAGATATTACTTTGTGGGAATTCCTACCATCATCATGTATTGAATCTTTGCTATGGAAGAAGTCCCCACTGATATTAAAAAATGAAAGAAATGCATAGTATCATTCATTTTCCAAAATAAATGAGCTAACTAGATTGTGCAGCAGTTCTCCAACCCCTGAAGTGACTTATACTATCAACCCACCCCATTTACAGCAGCAAAAGACCCAAATGCCATGAATGTGGATGTAGTAAAAATATCCAAGCTAACCTCTGAAAAACAAAAGCAATGCATAGAAAATCATCTATCCTTTCAATGCTAAAAACCTGGCCACAACAGCAACCAATGCTTAGCACTTTAAAACACCTCCCCTCCTTCATAAATGAAGAAGACTTGCTCCATTAAGAAAGAAGAACTTTCTCAGCTGGAAGAAGTGGATGACAGTAAGGATGAAGATGAGAAGGAGGCAACAGTGAAAGTTATTAAGGGTTTTTAAAGTGAGGAACACTGAGAATGCAAGTGTCTCCTTGTTATCTGAGTACTAATGTAGTTGTATCCCAGAATCAAAAGCCCTTAAACATATTGGCAAAACTCCTGGTCACTACAAGTACTAGCATCACCACCACTGCCCTAATCAATAGTGGGGCCAAAATCAATTGCATTGACTGGCACTTTATAAAGAAGCACCAAATCCCCCTGCAGAAACTTGGCAAACCCATTCAAATTAGTAATGTTGATTTCTCAACCAACAAAAACAGACTTGCCAAATATAAGGCAAAATGTTACCTCAGTATTGATGATCTCATTAGATAAGTTGAGTTCATTGTAATCCATTGTGGGAGTAACAACTTAATTCTAGAATCCTCATGACTTCAAGACATAAACCCCACCATCAATTGGATAAGATTAACTATGTCAATCTCCAAGGCAAGCAACTGGTCCAAAGAATTCTATGCTGAACATGCCACTACACACAAACAAGACAAGGCCAAGCAAAAATGACCAGCACCACCACCACAACATGTCAACATAGTCAAGGAAGATACTGATTACTTTTTCAATTATCTCTAATGCTGGTCTTTGGAAGATGAACTTGTATACATAGTAGCAAGGGCTCAAGCATCCCAATGTAAAGAAATTAATCAGATATGAAGAGTTGGGCAATGATTTCTTACTTTAATCACAATATGAGCAACAACATTCATCAAGCTGGCCATAGAGGCACTCAAAAGCAAACCACAGATAACCCTTCCTAATGCTTATAAAGCTTACACAAAGGTATTTTCCCAGGAGGCAGAAAATTACCTACCTCTATCTAGATTCTATGACCATGAAATCAATTTCAAAAAGTCATTCAAACCCAAGATAGGGAAGTTGTACCCTCTCAATCCCAAAGAATGGAAAGCTATGGAAGACTTCTTAAAGAAAACCTAACATTGGGAAAAATCCATCCCTTCAAGTCTCCCCAAGCATCCTTTTTTTTTTTCATTAAAAAAAAGAATGGAAAACTACAACTATGCCAGAACTATCAATATGTCAATGAACATACTATTTATCATGCCTACCCACTGCCACTAGTCTCTAACTTAATGGACAAGATGAAGGATGTCAAAGTATTCACCAAGTTTAACATTCAATGGAGCTACAATAATGTGTGCATAAAGAAAGGCCACCAATGAAAGGCAGCCCTCATCATGCACAAAGGGCTATATGTGCTCACAGTAATGTTCTTTGGGTTATCAAACTCACTGGTTATCTTTCAAAGATTTATGAACAATTCTTTTCATGATCTCATCACAGAAGGATGGCTAGTAATCTACATGAATGATTTACTAATCTTCTCACCAGACCAGTCCACCCATGACAAACAAACCAAACAGGTATTAGCTTGAATGGAGGAGTTAGACTTACATTTCAAACTAGAGAAATGTGAGTTCAACAAAACTGAGGTTGACTACCTAGGTATGGTAGTCAAACAGAAGTCTATTGCCATGAATCCAGTAAAATTGGAGGGCATTGTTAAATGGCCTGTCCCAAACACTGTTAAGGAAGTTTGTTCCTTTCTAGAGTTCACTAACTTCTACAGAAAGTTCATTCCTGTTATGAACTTGTGTACATACTTGTGCTCATGCATGCACTTGTGTAGTCACTGTACCATTATAACCATAGTGTCATGTGACTCTTTAGTTATGTGATACTCATGACATCACATTCCCTGATCACATGATTCTTCCATTCCTTCACATCATCATGTTCTCTCATTATATGATCACATCTAAGACCCCTCTTTCCCTTTTCTCACAACCATTATAATCCCACACCAATCATCTAGATTCTTGCCACACCTCATGGTGTCCTCCCTTTCTTCATTTCTGCCCTTACCTTCCAATCAGTATGATCACACATCAGAATCTCATCTTGATCATGAACTCTACAAGATTCTAGATGGATCTCTGCCACAATCCCCTCCTTGATCAGTTGCACCTTGTGATCAATCTTCCATTCTACATTAGACCCTGCATTCATATCCACTCTTCATCTTCTCTTCCATATAAATGCCTAACCTTTTACTCATGGACTATACCCTTTACCCTAGTAGCCAATAGCACTAATAGCATATATCCTAGACCCTAGTTACAGCTTGGTCTGTGCACTCTCATGTAACATATATAAGGGGTTGTGCAAGAGGCTATCTCTCCTAGCCTAATCCACTTGTTACATCCCTCTTCTACCCTGCCTATCAAGGTGGCCTAGTAAGGATACAAGTAAAGGAGGTTATTTGCCTACTGACCTTTATGGATTCCTAAAAGTGAGACTTTCTGAAGATAAAGCTAACCTTTATCTCTCCCCTTATTGTTAGCATCCTTGCACCATATTAAACCACCAAACCAGTATTTGTAAGCAAGCTCATACCTTGTCAAGTATTGAACCCCAGCACTTGAAGTATGAAAGACATTCTTTAAAAGAACTCAGTATCAGAAACTATTAAAGACCATGTGACTCAAGATAAAGAGAACTACAAGTAGTCTTGAAGATGTTATACCTGTGGACTAGAGAGGCATATGCTGCCAATTGTCCTTATCATATTAACAGAGCATCATACTAGATAAGTTATACCCTCAAGTGGACATAGCAGCCCTTGTAGGAAGATAGTGGAGATACTCATACAGACTCCCTATATACAGTGACAATGCCTTGTTCTCAAGGATAGCAACCTGGAAACAGCTATGCAATTACCCAAGGCTTAGAATCCTTGCCCCAAGAGCCAAACATGATTATGCCATACATGTTAGGTTATGATATTAGAAGGAAGCTGGAGCCTGACTGCGAGAGTGTCATGGCTATCAAGTACTTGCAAGAGTAGTACTGGAGTTCACTTATGAAGATGCCCCATCTCAGTCCTCTCCTTATCACCAAATCCCTCATTCCTGCTGTTCTAGCATTCTTTCCTTTCAACACTATAGGTTATTGCCCCATCCTGTATCATTCTGGTCACCCAACAGATTGTTGGGTTGTTGACAGAGTAGCATAACTCTTCAGTTCCACAACAATCCCCAATTACTCTCAAGTCACCTGACCACTCATTAATCTTATCAAGAAAACACAAATATGAAAATGGTCAGTGACATGTGACAGAACCTTCAAAACCCTCAAGAAACTATTTCTCTCTAAACCTGTCTTACTATTCTCTAACATAACCAAACCTTTC
Organism: Singerocomus rubriflavus; assembly: GCA_038088835.1. Lineage (NCBI taxonomy): Eukaryota > Fungi > Basidiomycota > Agaricomycetes > Boletales > Boletaceae > Singerocomus > Singerocomus rubriflavus. The sequence goes on along the minus strand of JBBPJS010000703.1, from coordinate 7,802 downwards.
ACCATCACCACTGACACCTCTCTCATCTGTTACGACATTATATATATACTTGCACTTATGCAGTCACTGTACATTATGATTACAGTGTCATGTGACTTCTCAGTCATGTGATGCTATGACATCACACTCTCTGATCACGTGATCCTTTCATCCCTTCACACTATCATGCCTACCTTATCACATGATCACATCTTAACCCCTCTTCCTTTCTCTCACGACCATTATAACCACCTAACTGATTATCTAGATCCTCACCACATCTCATGAAGTCCACACCTTCTTCATATCTGCCTTTACCTTTTGATCGGTACAATCATCATCAGGATCTCACATCTCAATCATAAACCCTGCAAGATCCTAGATGGATCTCTGCCATGATCCCTTCTCTGATCAGTCACACTTTGTGATTGATCATTTCATTAATACTTTACATGCTGCAATCATATATGCTCTTTGTCTTCTCTTTCATATGATTGCCTAACCTTTTACTCATGGACTATACCCTTTACCCTAACCAATAGCATTAGTACTGTATACCCTAGACCCAGGTCACAGCTTGGTCTGTGCACCTTTCCTGTAATGTATATAAAGGGGTTGTGCAAGAGGCTAAGTTCCCCAGCCTAATCCACTTGTTCATCTCCTCTTCTACTCTGTCTAGTAAGGTGGCCTAGTGATGAGTCCCACTATGACAAGTAACTGATGCTATTCACCTACCAGTCCTTTATTGGATTCCTAGGAGTAAGGCTATCTGGATGAAGCCATTCCTTATCCCTCTCTCATCATATCATTCCTCCCATTGTACCATTTACTAAACTGTACAAGATCTAGTGAGCAAGCTCGTTCACCATCAAGTATTAGAATCCTGTAACTTGAAGAATGGAAGACATTCTTTGAAAGTATCAGAACCTTATCATATCAAACCCACATGACACAAGAGTCCCTACCATCCAACTCTTGAAAATGTTATACTGGTGACCTATAACTGTTGAGTGACCAGAGAAACACTACACTGCCTATATCTATATTACCATACCCGTCAGGCAATCTGGCATCATCTTCTATAGGGCAAAACCATGAACGAATATAAGAATGGCTGAACAGCCTGAAGGGAGTTGGGAGTGAGAAAAGGGTGATCTTCAACACCTTGACAAACTCTTGCATTGTCAGTATGACCAAGCACTCTTGCAGCTGGTCTGCATCCTTCTAATACCACATTCTATGACTGTGGCATAATCATAAATGACTCATGGGGCAAGGAGTTGGAGTTTTGGGTAATCACATGGCTATATCCAGGTTGCCAACCTTGAAAGCTGATTCTCAGGGTGCCACCCTATCCTAGGGATAACCACACAGGAACCACCAATAGAATCTTCTCCAGGGGCATACTGCAAGGAGGAACAACTAATAGATAACAGTTAATATGATAAGGGCAAGCGGCAGCATACACCTATGATGCCTGCAGGTATAACATCGTCTTGAGGTTGCAATAACACTTTTGAGTCACATAGTATATCTTATACATCTTCACAAAGTAACAATTGTCTTCCAAGATGTCTTGACTGGATTCCATCTTAACCAAGTCTTGAGTTGCCATACACACAGTAATAAATAGAGAGAGTAGGGTAAGGGGTTGGACCACATCCAGGCAATGCCTCACTCCTAGGGATCCCATGAAGGATCAGTAAGTGAATAGCTACCTTGTTACTTGCTATTAGCTTGAACATCACTAGGCCACCTTTGCAGGCAGAGTAGGAGAGGTGAACAAGTGGATTTGGCTGGGGGAACAGCCCTTGCACAACCCCTTTATATATTGTACAAGAAGGTGCACAGACCAAGCTGTGACCTAGGGTCTAGGGTATACGACATTAATGCTACTAGATGATAAGGTAAAGGGTAAAATCCATCAGGCAAAGGTTAGGCAGCTGTGCAGAAAAGATCAGAAGTGAGGACAACTGCAGGAAGTAATATAAATGGAAGATCATCACAAGATGTGAATGATCAGAAAGTGGATCATGGCAAAGATCCCATCAAGGGTTCTGCAGGGTCATGATCAAGATGGTATTTTGATATGAGATTGTACTGATCGGATGGTAAGGCAGAGATGAGGAAGGGAAGGACACCATAAGGTGTGGGAGGATCTAAGATGATTGGTTGGGGGTTATGATATTCATGAGAAAGAAGGGAGAGGGGTTGATGATGTGACCATGTGATGGAAAGAGAGATCACACTGTGAAGAGACGAGGTGATTACATGGTAAGGGATGTCATAAGAGATGCATAAGCATCACATGACCAGGAGGTCACATGATACTGGCTGTCATATATGAGCACAAGTGCATGCACGAGTACAAGTATGTATGTGATGTCATAACAATAACAGGCTATGTTGCCAATTAGGTCTTATCATATTAACAAACCATATTAGTAACAGTATCTATGCCCTTAAGTAGCATTGCATCTCTTGTAGGAAGATGGTTGGGGTTATCATACAAACCCACCATATATGGTGACAATGCCTCATTCTTAAGAATAGCAACCTGATAACAGCTACACGATTACCTAAAGCTCAGAACCCTCAACCCAAGAGCTGACTACAATTATGCCTAGTACATTAGGTCTAGGTATTAGAAGGAAGACAGAATCTAGTTGCAAGAGTACTACAGTTATCAAGGACTTGCAAGAGTAGTCCTGAAGATCATCTATGAAGACATCTGCCTCAGTCCTCTCCTTTATCTGTTCCCCATTCCTGCTGTCCTAGCATTCTATAATCCCCAACATTATAGATTTAGCCCCATAATGTTCCCTGGTCATCTGCCAGATTGGTTGGCTGGTTGGCAGTGTAGCATAACTCTTTGGTTCTGCAACATCATCACAACTGGAAAAGTACTTATGTAGGAAGACATCAACAAACAGTTACATCCCTGCTTCTATTTATCTCAGTCTCTATCACCAACTGAACAAAACTATAATGTCTATGATAAAGAACTTCTTGCTATTATACAAGCCCTGAAAGCATGGCAGCACTATCTATAGGGGGTGGAATACCCAATATGTGTGCTTACTGACCATAAAAACCTCAACTACTTCTGAAAGGCCCAAAAACTAAACTGACAACAAGCATGCTGGCTTCTTGACCTCACTAACTTTGACCTTCAACTACAGCATGTCCCTGGCACCCAGCTTGTGGCACCAGATGCTCTGTCATGATGATCCAACCATGGTCTTAACTCTTCCACCAACAACTTTGTTATTTTTTTATTCTCCAACCTCTTTGTTAATCTCATTGACACTGATCTTATCTTCCATCTTTTCCATGCCACCAAGGAAGATCCCATGGTGCTTGAGCTTCTCCACAAACTGAACAACAACACCCCCACCTTTCTTCACTCCTGTCTCTCCTGTTTTCAAGCCAGCAATGTACTTTTACTTTACAACTGCTGAATCTACATTCCTTCTTTACTCTGCCTCCTTATTTTGCAACAATGTTATGATTACAAGTCCACCAGTCATCTCAGCCACCAGAAAACCCTTGCTCTTGTCTCACAACATTACTGGTGGCCTGGTTTAACCTCTACCATTCAACACTATACCTCCCACTATATTCCCTGCCAAATCAACAAAGTCAACACTCATCTGACTACACCCCCATTTTCACCTATCACCTCCTCCACCACTTGCCCTTTTCAGCAGATTAGCTGTGACCTCATCACAGACCTCTCTCTCTCCCATGGCTTTGATACTCTCCTAGTTGTGGTCAACCATGGCCTTACAAAGGAGGTAATCCTTTGCCCAACCAAGAAAACTGCAACCACTACCAATATTGTGGAGTTGTTCTTTGAAACAATCTAGAAAACATTTGGACTTTATGACAAAATCATATCTGATAGAGGCCTGCAATTTGCATTTACATTTGCTAAAGCATTAGGGAAATTGTTGAAATACAACCTCTTACTCTTAATGGCATATTACTCCCAGATCAATGGACAAACAGAATGGGTAAACCAAGAAATAGAGACCTACCTTCACATCTATTATGGAAGCCATTCAACCACATGAAGCTCACTTATTATCCACATAGAATTTGCTCACAACCATTATCCCCACTCTGTCACAGGAAAATCACCATTCTTTCTGATAATGGGATACAAACCCAAACCTTTTTTCAAAATCACTATTTCCACTGAGTCTCCTTCTGCAGATTTATGGGTCAAACAGCTATAGCTTGCTAGGAACAAAGCTCTGGCTGTTGAACTGGCACTATTCAGCTGCCATTCACTAGCTACAATTATGTAGGATTATATTGTAGCATGGCCCCTATTGGCCGCTTCTAAGCAGATTAGATAAGGTACTACTATACAGTAGATTAGATAACCTTATCTCACACCTCCTGTATATGAGCATTCTAGCTCTATATTAATATATAGGGACAAATATACACTTGTACTACCACCATCTGATAACTGAGAGGTTCCTCCTTTGCTGGCACCCTAGTGGCTGCCCACCTCAGTTCAACACTGGCCACATATGAGCTGGCATGCATATGAATGAGAGAAATGTATAATGGTAAATTCATAGCCTTTGAGAAAGGAGAAAAGATATGGCTAAAAGCCACTAACCTTAAATGGCAGGTAATAGACCCAAAGTTCACCCAAAAAAGAAAAGGACCCTTTGTTATCACTAACATTATTTCACCCATCACATATAGAATCCATCTCCCAAAGACTTGGAAGATCCACCCAGTCTTTCACACCACTCTTCTATCACCATATAAAGAAGATGCCACTCACAGAACTTCCTGCAGCACACTCTCACAGAAGCTAATAGATGAAAAGGTTTGATTTGAAATAGAAAGAATTATATGGCATTGCAGAACTCCATACTCCCACTTATTCCTAATCTAATAGAAGGGATATCCTTCTAAGGATGACCCATGAGTTCCCAAAAAGAAACTAAAGCATGCCTCAATATTGCTCAAAAACTATAAGAAATAACACTGTCTTTAAAACTCAGCATTCTCCTCAACTTCCTTATCACATTTTACCTCACTACCTGCCAATTAGCACAAATGGCCATTAGTATCTCCCTCAACATCTTACTTTTCACTGAATCCCCTATCTTTGCCTTGCAAGTCACCATACCAGTAGTAATCCCAGAACAAATGTTTCCTCATGCATTAACACCAACCAATATGTCTCCTCTTTTCTCTAGTCCTCCCAGTTATGATTTGTCTTCATACCTCTTTGCATCCCATGAAGGAACCAAGAACCCTTTTATTGATCAAACTGTTGCCCCCACCCCACAGCATGGGATTCTCTCTATAGAACTACCCTTTTATGCACATAGGATAAGAGCCAGCTGCCACAATACCAACTATGCCCTCTGAGTTCAAGCCTTTACCCAGAATGCCCATCTTGCCACTCCCATCATAGCCCACTTGAATATGAAATCCCCACTCCAAGCATTATACACAGCATTCCTTCAGTTTTGTTGCCTATGTATAGGGGCCACCTATATCCACACCAACTCTGACACCATGTGTGCATTCCTCACATCCATCATAAACTCCATCACCATCAATCTCAAAAATGCCTTCATGGAACTGGCATATCAGATGGAGTTTGGAGAATTCCTCAATAATCTCAACAAGTATCTTCATAACCTTTCTGAAGCCACTAATACTCACAAGGATGTAAACCACACCCTTTCTGCATCATCTACCCCTCTTACCCTCAATGAAATGCTGGTCATTGAGCAACTAGAGATCTATTGGATAGAAGTCCAAGGATGTATTGTCCTTCCACCATCTCATCCCCATTTTAAAAAGGCATGCTTTCAATGCCACCACCTTGGACACCAACACATAGACTACCCAGTCTACCAATGTCCTTTTTGTATGTTATGGTGACCTGAACATACCTAAGCATGATGCATGCTGCACTGCTCCAACATCTTGCTGGTTGATTGGGTTACCACTCAATTGTCACCTCCATCCCTATCTATATCATCCCAAGACTCATCCAACTCCAGATCCCTCCAGCACTCTCCTGTTTGTTGCACAGCCAGTCATAGGGGTCATCCACACAGCTCCATTTCTATACCACCTCCTTGTTGATAGCCCCATTGTCAAATCAACCCATATCCACAAACACCTCCCTCTGACCCAGTGTAGGACTACAGTGACAATATTTACAATGATGTGGCATACAGCAACATGACAGGATCCCCTGTTCACAACTCCCTCAAATTCAGATGGGCTTGAACATTTCATGCAGTCACTCAAGTCCTACAAAGGGGGTAATGTTACGACTTTTCCTTCACTTGTACTACTAGCCATTACATCTACTTGTCCTGCATCCTTATGCTTACCCTTCCAGTGCTGACTCATCCTTTTCAACTTATGTCATCAACTGTGCTTCTCTTTCTAATCTTTGATTCCATGCACAGCTTAACTCATCATTTGTCAGCACTTCTTTTATTCTCACATTTCACCATCTCCACTCCTATACTGCCATTGGCTACCTAATCTATGGTCCTCTCCCATGCTAGCTCTTAAGCATGGCCCATGCACAGGGCTTGTACCTATGTAAACTCAGCCCTATGATACCATACCTTAGCTTTCATCTCCCTTATGCATTCTTGCCATTGTATTATCATCTAGCTAGCAATAACACTTGCTTGCTATCCATTGCCTTGATGCTTGCATAAATCAACCATTCAACAGTCCACAAGCAACTAAGGCAATACCTAAGGGTCATGCTACATGTACCATCCCTTCATCATGCTCAAAAGCTTATCAGAATCTCTCTGAGTAGTTATCTTAGTTCTCTCAAAGGCTATGTGTAGTCCTACCTGAAATACATGTAACATCTACACTCTTGTCATCTGTTAAACACACAATATCATCCCAAACCTCACTTTCTATGTGGTTTAATTTCACCTCAGATTGATACATTAAGCCATCTATAGTGAGTGAAAAAATCATTGCAATGTTTGACCTCAATCCAATACATAAAGCATATTGCAACTATATGTGGGAATTATGCTTAGTGTCAGTGAGATAAATTAATGTACATACTCTTGGCTACAAAATCACCCCCTAGGTCATGTGATTCCATTCAGGGCCTAATGAGATATAGCCATTGTAAAACAGTAACCTTATTGCAACAGTTTATTCACTTTTGGTATTTGAGTATTATTAATACTTGATATGGCCTCCTTTTGCTCTAAGTACTGCCTGAATCCTTCTGGGCATGCCTTCAATCAACTTTTGACACTTCTTAGCTGGTATTTTTTCCCACTCCACTTGAATTCTCTCCCATAACTCCACTACTCCATTAAAAGGATTCTTATACTCTTTAAGCCTTCTTTTAATATATTCTCATAGGTGTTCAATAGGGTTAATATCAGAAGACTGGGCAGGCCATATCATAGTCTTGAATTCCTGTTCATTTAGCCATTCCTTGACCTTTTTGCATGTATCCTTGAAGTCATTGTCTTGCTGAAAGATAACATTAAAAGAATTGAGATTATAGTACTATATGGAATTCTGCAGCTCATCCTTTAAAATTTGAAGGTAGAAATCTCCATCCATCCTACCATCAATCTTAGCAGCATAGCCAACTTCTTGCCAAGTCATACAGCCCCACATTATGACAAAACCCTCTTTAAACTTCATAGCTCTCTTTACTAGCCTGTTATTAAGGCCTTTACCTGGCTTTTTCATGCCCATTTGTGATCATCTAATCCTAGGCAATTGATTTTGGTCTCATATAACCAAATGACATGCTTCCAGTCCTCTATAGT
>JBBPJS010000702.1:0-14466 GCA_038088835.1 Singerocomus rubriflavus | reverse complement strand
CATGCAGCCAAAGGCTATGCAGTCAAGACTCTGGAAGCAAAACTGGAGGCCTCCTCCAAGGCAAAAAAAATAGTCTGTGACCTTCATAACTCTGCACAGACTGGAGGTTGCATTGAATCCACCTGTGCATCAAAGAAGCTCCATCTCAATGCATTCACTCTCTCAGATCTCAAATTCCTCATGCCTTCTGTCTCCCTTGTATCATATGACCTCCCCTCTTTTCTAGTATTGATAGACTCCAGCTCCTATGAATGTTTTATAGATACAACATTTGTTAATAAACATGAATTTTCAACCTACTCCATCTCTCCACACTCTCTCTATTTGTTCAACAGAATCTCAAACTTCACAATCACTCAAGCTCTTGACCTCTTTATCTGTTTTCCCTCTGGTGATATCACTCTGATGATGTTCTACATCACTCTGCTAAATGGCTTGTATTCAATTGTTTTAGAACTGTTACACTTTTCTCTTCTGTCTACTACTTGTGATACATCTTTCTACTATAGACACTGTGACACCTCCATGCAAACCATTTTGATGCTGACTCATTCCTTCCTACATTACATCAGCAACTGTGCTTCTTCTTCTGCTCTTCATCTCTGCATACAGCCTGATTTATCATTTTTTAGCATCCTTACTCTTTAGTCCATATTTTCTTGTGGTTTCTATTCTGTGCTCTTGTTTTGCCATTGAGTATCTAACATACAGGTCATCCCACACCTGCCCTAGTGTCTGGTCCATGTGCACCACCCTTACATATATAAGCTCAGATACTCATTATGATACATTAGCTTTTGTCTCTTTTGTGTACTCTTGCTTATTGTACTATACTCAGCCTGCAATACATTTGCCTGCTGCCTCTTGCTCCTGTCACTTAGTCAGCAGGTGTCCCTTGCCTGTGCAAGCTAAGGTGATATCTTAGGGTTACACTATGTGTCTAACCACTTTTTGTCAACTTGGACTAACCAAATTACTCTTGTTAAGTCATTTTAGCTACCTTAAGGGCTATGTGTAGTCCTGCCTGAATTGCATGTAACAAAAAATGAAAGCTGATCATCAACAGTGTCTAGTATTATCTAGTATACACCCTATTTTGTTGTGCAACCTAGCAAAACACTATACTTCTTAATAGACAATCACAAAGGCTTGCATTTTCACAGATATCAAGCAGGATCTTGCCACACAATCCACACAAACACAAAGATAGCAGGATGGAAAGATAAAAGAGTAAAGGAGTAGTATTCTTAGATCTTAATCTACTAGAAGGCAAGTAACCAAATGAATTAAACTGAGGAGCATCAGTTAAAAGTAGACCCCATATTTATACTACAGGGAGATGTGCACAGACCAGGTGAGATAAGATGTGAAAAAAAATCAACAGAGATTAATATCTCAAGGAATCCTCAAAGCATTAGAATGGAAGAGAAGTAAAGAAGCATAAAAATGAAAAGAAGACTTTTTTAATAAAATAAAGATTAAATAGGCAGTGCTCATGAGATAGCCATGATGCATGACATCATTGATCTAGAGCTGATCATGTGATCAGCCATGTGATCTGTGACCTAACCTAGTCATGTGATGAGATAAGGTAAGATAAAGAAAAAGAAAAGAAAAGAAAAATATTAGCATAAAAATATATAAGGAAGCATATAATTGTTATGAACTTGCTATAATACCTTGTACAATAACTGCATGCTTGCATTGCATGAGTGCATACATCATGACTAATGACATCCCTGATCATGTGACCATATCATTCCTTCAACATTCATACCTTTTCTCTTTATGTTGATTATATCTCTTATCTCTCTTCACACTTTTCACAATTCACACTGATTATCTCAGATTCCATCACATCTTATGGTGTTCTTTCCTTCTTCATCTCTACCTTATGTTATGAATTGTGTATGATACTTGGCACTATGACTGCACACTTGTATTGCACAAGTGCTCTTCATGACTAATCCCTGATCATGTGACCTTTCTGTCCCTTCACATTTTCATGCCTTCATCCTGTCACATCTTCACATCATCACACTCTCCTCTTTCACATCATCATGACCTCACTGATCAATTTTCCATTCCTGATCACCTTCTGTTCCTCATCTCTATTATTCCCTCTGATTGGTACAATCACATATCAAGAGGTTCTCAGTACAGACTCCCATATTTACAGTGACAACACATTATTCTTAAGAATAGCAACCTGAAAACAGCTATGCAATTACCCAAGGCTTGGAACCCTTGCCCCAAGAGCTGAACATGATTATGCTACATATGTTAGATTGTAGTGTTAGGAGGAAGACAGGAACTAGTTGCAAGAGTACTATGTTCATCAAGGACTTGCAAGAGTAGTCCTGGAGCTCATACCTGAAGACATTCTAACCCAGTCCTCTCCTTTATCCCAATCCCCTTTCCCTGCTGTCCAGCACTCTTTTTTTTCAGACCTAGTATCTCAAGGATTCACTGTAATGACTGGTTGTTTGCTGGGTTGGTTGGTTAGGTTGGCAGTGTAGCACAACTCTTTAGTTCCACAACACCTTACCATCTGATTGGTATGATCTCTTATCTAGATCGTTAATCTAGATCATAACTCTGCAAAACCCTTGATGGGATCTCTGCCATAATCCACTTTTTGATCATTCACATCTTATAATGATCTTCTATTCTATTTTACTCCCTGCATTCATATCTGTTTCTGATCTTCTTCTATAAATGCCTAATCTTTTACTCATAGACATAACCCTTTATCTCTTATCCAGACCTCGTATCTCAAGAATTCATTATAATATCCCCTGGTTGTCTGCCAGGTTGGTTAGGTTTGTGGTTGGGTAGACAGAACTCTTTGGTTCCACAACAGGGTGAGGGAGTAGAATGTGATGGTGAGGAAAGGTGAGAGAGTTCAGTTGTTGGGGCATTAAAGGGAGTGCCTCTTCTTATAGTCATGTAGAAGAAGTTGGGCATGAGATAGATCCTACTTAGGGACTTATGAATTATCTTTGGAGGTATATCCCTTTCATTAGATCAGGAAGGAGCAGAATGACAGGGTTTCATGGTGTTATAAGATCCATTCAATTTCAAATTCTTCTTCCCTATCTATTAGTTCTAATGGAGGCAGTATCTGGGGAGTTCCACTGGATTTAAATGGAGTTAGAAGTGAGGCATGGAATATGGGATGGATTTTCCACATTCTGGGGAGTCAGAGTTTGAATGCTATGGAACTTAGCACTTCTGTAATGGTGAAGGGGCCTTCATGTTTTGGGGCAAATTTGGGGTTTTGGATTTGTTTTTTGAGGTTTGTGGCCTCTAGCCACACCTTGTCTCCCTTTTTGAAGGGGGTATACTTGTGCTGTGTTTGAGTTTTCATGTGTAGTCTTGCTAAATCATGGGCAGCTAGAGCTTCTTGTCATGCTTTTAGGAGTTCTTTGACTTGAAGGTCTGTGAATGGGGATTCAGTGGTTAGGGCAATGTTGGAGAGTGGTCTGGATTCATAACCTATAAGAAGGAAGAATGGGGATTTCCCCATTACTGAGTGAGGACAGTAGTTGTGTGTAAACTCTGCATGGGTGATGAACTTGGTTCAATCAGTAGAGTAGTTTCCACAATAGATACAGAGATAGGTTTCCAGTTCTTGATTTATCTGTTCCATCTGTCTGTCAGTCTGTGGGTGATATGCAGTGGACAGCATAAGGTCATACTTTAGGAGCTTTTCTAGGGCTTTGGCGAATGCAGAGGTGAATTAAGGCCCTCAGTCAGATATTATTTTGTTGTAAAGTCTAGACCTTTTGTATACTAAGTGAAAGAAAAGCTCAGCTATGTTGGCTGCTATTGCTGTTTTCTTAGTGGAGCAGAGGATTACCCCCTTTGTAAGCCCTTGGTCAACCACAACCAAGAGAGAGTCAAAGCCTGCTGACAGGAGAAGGTCAGTAATGAGGTCACAACTGATTTGTTAGAAAGGTAGGGGGGACTTTGTGTTATGTGTTGCCTTGGGCAAAGCAGCACATAGCCCTTGTGACAAAGCTAAGGTCAATGGTTTATATGAAGGGTTTAGAGGGCATAGTGTATAGCACTCTAGCAAGGTTCTGCCTAGTTGCAAAGATTAAGGCATGCAGGTGATGAAGGAGCAGCAACTAGATTGCTGGAGATACCATGTATGAGATAGTACAAGGAAGACGAAAGCTAAGATATTATACAAGTATATATGGGTATATATAGGCATGCAGATTGTGCACAGACCATACTCTAGGGCTGGTGTGTGAACATACCCAAGTATCAGTATCCTATGGCATAATGAGAGCTACCTGTAGTATCGGTGACCAATAGCATATGATGAGTGGTGACAAGGCTATGACAAGGTTATGAAAAGGGAATGCTGATGAATTGGGAATCAAGCTATGCATGGAAATGAAAAGCAGAAGAAGAAGCACAGTTGATGGTGTGGGAAATGGAAGTGATGAGTCAGCATTTAAGCATGAGATGTAAAGGTGGTACTTAGTGTACCACATGGACTAGTATTGCAAGTAGTGAAAAGAGCATAGTGAAGGAAAATTGTAACACTTTGACAGAATAGGAAGAAGAGGGGGTGATGTTAGGTGGGTGTTGGCTTTATTTGCCTGGCAAGGAATGCAATGCAAAATGTAAGAGCAGATGAAGGAGGCAAGGCCTGGCCACTAGTAATGCTGAGTGATAAGGGACAATATTTTCTGAAGGCCAAGGTGGCCCACCATTTCATGGTTATGGCATCAGGCAAGCATGGTGGGGCGTAAGTCAGAGGGAACATAAATATGGTTGTGGTAGGTTAGGAGCCTGTTAAGCCATTTGAAAGTGGAGAGTCTGAAGTGAAGAGGGAGTGGGGTGGATGAGTCAAGCTTTTGAAGGATGTTGAGGGCAAAGGGGTTGTTGGCTGAGTGGGAGTGGAGTTGAGTAGACAGGGAGGTGTTGACAAGTTGCACAAACAGGGATTTGGGTGGTAGGGTGACCTATTGATTGTCTGTGAAAGTGGGAAGGTGGTCCAGGCATCAGGATAGAGCATCAGGGATGGTGAGTTGTTTTCCTGGGATGTGGTGGAGTTGAAGGTTGAAGTCTGCCAGATCAAGGAGCTATCTGGCTTGCCACCTGTTGAGTTTTTGGGCCTCTCTGAAGTATGTTAGATTCTTGTGGTCTGTGAGGACTGTTACAGGGTGTGTGGCACCCTGCAAATAATGGTGCCATACCTTAAGTACACAGATGACTGCCAGGAGTTCTCTGTTATATATATCATAGTTATGTTCCATGGGTGAGAATGATTGGGATAGATAGGAGCAGGAGTGGAGTTGTCCATTAGAGTTGGATTGTAAGAGAACCCCTTCAGAGGCCACCAGAGAGGTGTCAGTGGTAATTGGGAATGGTTTGGAGATGTTAGGAAAAAAAAGAGTGGGTTTCTGCATGAAGGCAGTTTTAAGGTTTTGGAAGGCTGTTCAACATTTGATGTCCCATTCCCATGGCATGGTCTTCTTGGTGAGATTGATGAGAGGTCATGCAATATTGGAGTAATCAGGGATAAACTGCCTGTAGAAGTTAGCAAAGCCAGGGAAGGATTGTACTTCCTTGATGGTTTGAGATTCAGGCCATTGTGCGATCCTGTCTAGTTTCACTGGGTCCATTGTGATTGATTCAGGTTTTACTACCATACTGAGGTAATCAACTTCTGTTTGTTGAAGTCACATTTTTCCAGTTTCAGATGGAGGTTGAGTTCTCACATGCAAGCTAGCACATGTTTCATCCATTCATGGTGGGTGTTCTAGTTTGGGGAGAAGATTAGTAGGTCATCCATGTAAATTACTAGCCATTCTTCCATGATAAGGTCATGGAAGGAGTCATTCATGAACCTTTGGAAGGTTGTTGGGGAGTTTGATAGTCCAAAAAACATTACCATGGGCTCATAGAGCCCCTTATAAGTGATGAAGGCAGCTTTTCATTGGTGGCCTTCTTTGATGTGTACATTGTTGTACCCCCATCTCATGTCAAATTTGGTGAAGACCTTGATATCTTTCATTTTGTCCATAAGATTGGATATGAGAGGTAGGGGGTAGGCATTGCATATTGTATGTTCATTGACATATTGATAGTCTTGACAGGGGCATAATTTCCCATCTTTCTTTTTGACAAAGAAGAATGGTAATGCTTGGGAAGATTTAGAGGGTCAGATTTTTCTGGAGGCAAGGTTTTCTTCCAGGAATTTCTCAGTTGGCAGTTCATTCTTCAGGATTTAATGGGTATATTTTCCCAATCTGGGGTTTGAAACCTTCCTTCAGGTTGATTTCATGGTCATAGTCTCAGCTGGAAGGAATGTGGTTAGTGTCAGTCTCTGAAAACACACAGGTGTATTTTCTATACTCCTTTGAGAGTTCAACTTTGGTCTTAGTTTTAAGGGTGTCAATGGCAAGGTTGATGGAGGTGGTGGTGTGAATTGCTATTGGGGAGAGGAATATGCATTGGGCATGCTGCACTCATTCTAGATGTGTAGCTTGGTATATTATTTGGATCATTTTACTTTTTGTAGTTGGTTTCTGGAGGTATTGGAGGAAGTGTTGGGAGTTCTCTGGTGCAGTTTTGGGGGCTGGGATGGTTCGGGTGGCACAGGAGTATAATTCTTTGAAAACATTAGTGGACATAGGGATGGTAACAACTTTGATTCTCCAGTTTATCTTTGGATTTACATTGTATAACCATGGGCTTTTAAGGATTACATTGTTGATCCCACAATGGATCACAATGAATTGGACTTTGTGTATAAGTCCTTCAATATTGAGGTAGATGGTGGTGAAGTACTTAGCTAGCCCTTGCTTGTTAGTTGACGAATCAACATTGCAGATGCATATTGGCTTGGCTAGTCATTGAAGGGGGAGTTTGTTTCATTTGGTGAAGTGCTAATCCATGCAATTGATTTCTGCCCTGCTGTTGATAAGGGCCTTGGTGGCAACACTTTGGTTTCTGGATGCTATCACTTTTACTCAAATGCTTAAGGACTTGTTTTGATTCAAGGCTACTTTAGTGTACAAAGGTTGGGAAGACACTTGCATCTGTGGTGTTCCCCATTTTAAAAACCTGTTACTCTTTTAACAGCTACTGCCCCCTCATCTTCATCTCCACTGTCATCCACTTCTTCCAAAATTGGAAGTTCTTTCTTGGTGGAACAAGTCTTCTTCATTCATGGAGGGGGCATTGTCTCCTTGGTAAATTTCAGACATTAACTGCTGATGTGCCCTGGTTGTCAGCATTAGAAGCACAGTTTGTGGTCTTGGCAGCATTTTCTTTCTTCTGGTGTTAGCTTATTGATCTTTACTGCATTGACATCCATGGTGTTGGGATCTTTGGTTGTTGAAGTTGTGGGTCTGAAGGGTTAGAACTGCCAGGGGTGGTACAACTGTTGGGCAATCTGGTTAGCTTGTTTGTTTTGTGAAATAAACACTGTTGCTCAGGTTTTTCAATCATTGATGGTGATAGGGACCTTTTCCATTCTGTAGATCCTCTTTATGATTGGGATGGGTATCTCTGTGGTGTAATAGCTGATGAGGATGTGATTCTCTATTATCTCTGCTTCAGACTTCTTGATTGCAAAGGTGGCATTATAGTCGTGGATGTTGGGCTTGTATTCTTTGGTTTGAGCATTGTAAATCATTCAGGTGGTGGCAAGCCAGGTTATGGCTTCAGCAACAACCTGTTCATTGTAATAAGCAGCTTTGAAGAGTTTTAAGAAGTTACTATAGGTTCCCATGTCTATGATTCCAGTAATATTTTCATATGCTTTGAGGCAGAAGTTTTTGACCCATGTGGCAGCAGATCCTTTGGTCATGAAGGATAGAGTGTAATGTTATAAACTTCCTCATTTACAGCAAGGTAGAACATGATGGTGTTGAGCCATGATGTGGCTTTTCTTGATTCACCATCAAAGTGATTAGGGGCACCAAGGCAGAGTTTGACTGGTTTAGAAGTCATATTAGTGACTGTGATTGGGAAGGTGTTAACAGGGGAAAATGGGAGAGTTCAAGTAACAGTTGGGGGTGATGGTGGCATTGGGCTTCTGAAAATGGACACCTGCTCTAATAAGGCATGACTAAGACTAGTGGCGAGCTGATCTGCAGCAGGGTTGAATGGAGTGATATCCAGGTCCAATTTAGGGTTGAATGAAGATTTTTCTTCATCAGAGGATGGGTGGTTGGCTAGGGCATGAGTGGTTTGAGATGACCATCAAGGGTTGACTGTGGATCACTGGGGGTTGGATGTGATGTTGGGTGGGGGGTGAGCTAGATGGTACTAGTTGCCTAGAAGAGCTTTGATCTTTTGTTATGTGTGGCCTGGGTAAGGTCACATGTAGCCCTTGAAAGACAAGCTAAGGCAAGGGTGATGAGGGGTGAGTTAGTTACTTGATTTAGGGTTAAGGGTTCTAGCATGTAGCATAACCCTGGGGGATCACCTTAGCTCTTGCAGGCACACAGGGCTTGCTTGTCTAAGCAATGGGACAAGGAGGCAGCAAGCAATGAATTGCTCTGCAGGTATAATGTAATGAGTATAAGGGAGATCAAAGCTAGCATATCATAAGAAGTACTTGGGTATATATACTTGTGTGGGTGGTGCATGGACCATGCTCTAGGGCAGGTGTGGGAGCTGCCCATAGACTCAGTAACCAATGGGACATGGTGATGAGTAATTAATGAGTAAGAAAGATGACAAGTGAAGAAGATGCTGACAAATGATCAGTCAAGCTATGTGTGGAAGCAAAGGGTAAAGGGTGAAACACAGACAATAACATGGTGTGGAAATAATGAGTTAGCATTGGGAAAGGGCTCAAGCCAAACAAGTGTCTGTAGCAGAGAGAAAGATGAGTAGCATAGATGTTGATACATGAGTAAGAAAAATGTAACAGATTACCAAACCTTTTAAAGATCAAACCCATATGACAGCAAGGTCTCTATCATTCAGCCTTAGCAAGATGTTATACTAGTGGATTATAACAGGTTACATTTGTTGAGCAACCAGAGAAAAACTACAATATCCAGCCTATCTTCTATCACCATAACCTGTTAGGCAATCTGGCATCATCTTCTATGAGGCTAAACCATAAACAGAGAGGAGAATGACTGGACAGTCAGAGAGGGGATCAAGAGTGAGGAAAGGGTGATCATCAACACCTTGATGAACTCTTGCATTGTTAGTATGACAGGCACTCTTGCAGCCATGTCCACATCCTCCTAATACCATATCATATGAGTATGGCATAATTGTTGATGACTTTTGGGGCAAGAATTCCAGATCTTGGGTAATCACATGGCTGATTTCAGATTGCCATTCCTGAAAGCTTCATCAGAGATGCCACCCCATCCTGAGGTCTACACACAGTACCCAACAGGATCATCTTCCATGCCTGCAGGCAAGGAGGAACAACTATAAATAGCACATTAATATGATAAGGACAACTGGCAGCATATGCCTATAATTGTTATGACATTGCATGCATACTTGCATGCTATTATGAATACCACCAAGTGTACTGTGTGTTAGCACTTGTGTGATAACCCTCACAACTTAGTGCACTGGCTGCACTTTATGATTATCTGACATTCCTGATCATATGACTACTCCATTCCCTCTTCACATCATCACTTCATTACTGTAATCACATTCTCAACCCCTCTTCCTACTCTCTCACAACTATCATGACCACCTAACTGATTATTTTAGATTCACCCACATCCTTAAGGCTACCATGCCTTTCTTATAACCACCTTACCATTCAATTCATATGATTTCTTATTAAGATATCAATTTTGATCATGACCCTGTAGGATCTTAATGATCTCTGCCATGATCACTCCTTCTGATCTTTCACATCTTGTGATCAATCTTCCATTCTACTAGTAAGCACTGTATTCATATCCACTCTTCATTTTCCCACTTCATATGAATACCTAATGTTTTTCTCATGGACTATTACCTTTACTTTATCATCCAATAGCCTTAATACTGTATACCCTAGACCACAGGTCACAGCTTGGTCTGTGCACCTTCTTGTACCATATATAAGGGGTTGTGCAAGGGCTGTTATCCCCCAGCCAAATCCACTTGTTCACCTCTCCTACTCTACCTGCAAAGGTGGCCTAGTGATGTTTAAGGAACAACAAGTAAAGAGGTAGCTATTTGCCCACTTGGTCTTCTGACTGTCTGGGAGTGAGGCATTGCCTAAATGCAGTCTCATCTTACTTTCCTCCCCTATTTATCTCTGTGTGGTCATGCAAGCTCAGGACTTGGTCAAGATGAAGCCACAGTTAAGACAACCTGAAGTACTATCTTTGTGAAGAATCTTTCTTTGTGGAAAACACTATGTGATGCAAGACAATTCACTAGTCAAGTGGATGTTATATCTGCAGACATCATAGGCATATGCTACCAGTTGTCCTTATCATATTGATGTTCTATTTATAGTTGTTTCTCCTTGCCTGTGGGCTTGGAGATAATCCTGTTGAGTGACTGTGTGTAGTGCCCCAGGATGGGGTGGCACCCCTGACCAGCTTTCAAGAATGGCAATCTGGAGATAGCCACATGATTACTCAAGAGCCTGACTCCTCACCCTATGGCTTGACCATAATTATGCCAGCATCTTAGGTTTTGATATTAGAAGAATGTGCACCAGCTGCAATAGTGCTAGGTGATACTGATGATGCAAGAGTTCATCAAGGTGTTGTAGATCACCCTTTCCTCACTCTTGATTCCCTCACTGCTGTTCAGCATTCCTTTATTCCATAACAACTCTAGAATTCTGTTGGTGATGCCAGATTGCCTGACAGGTTATGGTGATAGAAGATAGGCAGGGTTATAGTATTTCTCTGGTCACTCAACAATAATGTCTGCAGGTATGACATCAGCTTGACTAGTGAATCATCTTGCATCATGTAGAGTTTTCCACAAGATATTGATATCTTCATAAAGAACATATTTCAGAGTGTTTTGACTGGGTTCTATCTTGACTGAGTCTTGAGTTTGCATGACCACACAGTTATGAATAAAAGAGGGGAGTGGAGTAGAGGTGAGACTGCATCCAGGCAATGCCTCACTCTCAGGCAGTTAATGAAGACCAGGTGGGCAAATAGCTACCTTGTTACTTGTTGTAGCTTAAAATCACTAGGCCACCTTTGCAGGCAGGGTAGGTGAGGTGAACAAGTGGATTTGGCTGGGGGATAACAGCCCTTGCACAACCCCTTATATATGGTACAAAGAAGTGCACAGACCAAGCTGTAACTGAGGTCTAGGGTATAAGGTATTAATGCTACTGGAAGATAAGGTAAAGGATAAAGTCCTGCAGGCAAAGGTTAGGCATGCATCTATGAAGATCAGAAATGAGGATGCATGCAGGAAGTAATGTAAATGGAAGATCATCACAAAATGTGAATGATCAGGAGGGGAATCATGGCAGAGATTCCATCAAGGGTTCTGCAGGGTCATGATTGAGATTGTATCTTGATAGAAGATCATACCAATCAAATGATGAGGGCAGATATGAAAGAGGTGAGAACACCTTGAAAATGTGGGCAAGAATCTAGATGATTGATTAAGGGTCATGATAATCATGAGAATAAAGAAGAGGGGTTGAGATGTGATCACAGTGATGAAGGTGATGATGTGAAGAAGGAATGAGGTAGTTATGTGATTAGGGAAGTCATGAGAGCATTAAGTGCAACCAGTGCACTAGGAAAGGTCATCACACACTTGCTAACACAAAGTACAAGTGGTGGTATTCATAATGCATGCAAGTATGCATGCCATGTCATAACAACATTGCCAATTGATTCTTATCATATTAATGGTCTCAAATACAGATAACTTAAGCCTCTAGCACTATAGCAGTCTAGCAGGAACATCATTGGAGTTCAGGATATACCCATAATCTATGGTGACACTGCCTTCATTTTTAAGAATGGCAACCTGATCAATAGCCATGTGATTATCCAAGGCTTGGAATCCTCACCCCAAGAGCCAAATATGATTATGCAGTACACATTAGATTACTGTATTAGGAGGAAGTCAAGAGCTGGCTACAAGAGTGTCATGCTTATCAAGAAGTTGCAAGAGTACTTCTGGAGATCTTATTAAAGAATGTCCCCCTGCCTCAGTCCTCTTCTTTATTCAAATTCCTTGTCAAGCTATCCTAGCATTCTTTCCACCCAACATTATAGATTCAGTTCCCATATTGCATGTCCTGGTCACCTAATGGGTTGTTGGGTTAGCATGACAGTGTAGCTTATCTTTAGGTCTCACAATAATAATGTCACAACACTTCCCTCCCCTCAAAACTCATATTCTAGACAAGTTAGAGAATCATGAACCACAATAAAGTTTTCATATGGCAAAAATAGAAAAGCAAAGTCCACATATTAAAGATGAAGTTGGCAAGGAGTAGTAGGATTTAAAAAATGACTCTATTTAATAGCATCTTAAGCATTGGATAAATGAGAGACTGGCTCTCAAGTACAGTCAGATTTTGTCCCAACCCTTCCAATGAACAAGATACTGCAACTTCCTCTAATATATCCTTGACTTTACAATATGATCAATCTTATATTCCTCATCTTTCTCTTCTGTAACAATAACAGCATCAGGTTGCAAATTAGGCTAACCAGAAAGCAAGTCAATGAAGGGTTTGACATGAGAAATATTAACTGTAGGATGAATTTTCAATCATGCTGAACAGTGCAAATACATAGCATTTGGCAATACTTTAGTAATTCTATATGGGCCAATCCATTTTTGTGTTAACGTTCAAGCAGAATATGGAAGTGTAAGATGATTAGTAGAGAGCCAAACTTGTTGGCCTACTTCTGGCTGAAACATGACAGCCTTGTAAGGTGCTGTTGCCATAGCTTGGTGAGTCTTTTTCAAAGCAGATTTAACAACTTCATGTGTCTATGTACATTCTAAACCAAAACCAGAATCTACAGTCTCAAAACCCAGCTATGGGGTATAATTATGAGTAACTGAGAAAGGAGTTGTCTTCATTGCAGCAGAAAGAGAGTTATTGTGATGAAATTGTGCTAGCTTGATCCAGTCAAGCCAACTTTCTTGTTTTTTTTTTTTTGCAATGAATGAATAGAGATAAGCAATAAGTTCTTGGTTAACTCATTCTAACTGTCCATCTGTTTGAGAATGATATGTAGTGGAGATCTTTTGAGATATGCCCAGCATTTTGCAGAGTTCTAAGATAAAAGGCAGAAATAAACTATGGTTTTTGATCAAAAATGATAGAGGAGGGGATGCCATGAAGGCACCATATGTTATCCCTAAATAGTTTAGCCAAATCAAGGGAAGAAATTGTTTTAGAACATGATATAAATACCACTTTTTTTGAAAATCAATTTATAACTACATACAGTAAGTGTTGAGCGACCAGAGAAACACTAATACAACCCTGCCTATCTTCTATCACCATAACCCGTCGGGCGATCTGGCATCAACGACTGAATCCTTGAGAACGTCCAGAAGAGAGAGTGCTAAACAGCGAAGAGGAATTGGGTATGAGGAAAGGGTGATCTTCTACTCCTTGATGAACTATTGCATCGTCAGTATAGCAACGGACTATTGCACTGTGCTCGCATCCTCCTAATACCAGCACCTAAGAGACTGGCATAATCATAGACGACCCTTGGGGCGAGGATTCCAGGTCTTGGGTAATCGTGTGGCTATCTCCAGGTTGCCAACCTTCAAAGCTTGATCAGGGGAGCCAACCCATACTGGGGCATTCCACACAGCACCCAACGGTATCATCTCCAAGCCCACAGGCAAGGAGGAACAACTAATAAATAATATCTGTTAATAGGATAAGGGAAGCCGGCAGTGTACGCCTATGCAACCCGCAGGTATAACATCCGTAGGTTCTTGCGATAAAACCTTGCATCATGTGGGTTTACTACATCGGGTTAGTGTCCTTCACAAAGATAGGACAATACTTCAAAAAATGTTGCTACGAGGCGTCTTGACTATGACATTGTCTTGACCGTGGCTCAAGCTTGCATGACCACACAGTAAGGAGAGAAAAGAATGGAGGAGGATGAGACCGCATTCAGGCAATGCCTCACTCCCAGGCAGTCCGAAAACCAGGTGGGTGAATAGCTACCTTGTTACTTGCTATGACTTAAACATCACTAGACCACCTTTGCAGGCAGAGTAGGAGAGGTGAACAAGTGGATTTGGCTGGGGGACAACAGTGTTGGAGATCAGCCCGTCGATTAGGCTCCTCATTAGTTCAGCTATAGTACATTACCTACATTTCCTTATTTGGACGAGCGTCGACTGCTCGTCGCGTCACTGAACGCTCCTTCCCTCCAGTCTCGTACTCTTGACTGGAGGTAAGCTACACATTACATTGTCTATATATTCACTACTTACTCTACCTAGTATTTACCCTTTTCCTCTAGGTAGTTATACTGTCCAGTC
>JBBPJS010000701.1:0-14470 GCA_038088835.1 Singerocomus rubriflavus | reverse complement strand
GTTGTCCCCTAGCCAAATCCACTTGTTCACCTCTCCTACTCTGCCTGCAAAGGTGGCCTAGTGATGTTTAAGGCATAACAAGTAACAAGGTAGCTATTCGCCTGCCCGGTCTTTAGACTGCCCAGGAGTGAGGCATTGCCTGGATGCGGTCTCATCTATCCTCCTCTCCTTTTCTCCCCTTACTGTGTGGTCATGCAAGCTCGAGCCACGGTCAAGACGATGTCATGGTTAAGACATCTTATAGCAACATTCATTGAAGTATTGCCCATCTTTGTGAGGGCACTAACCTGATGTAGTAAACCCACATGATGCAAGGTCTTATCGCAAGAACCTACAGATGTTATACCTGCAGGTTGCATAGGCGTACACTGCTGGCTTCCCTTATCATATTAACCAGATAGTATTTATAGTTGTTCCTCCTTGCCTGCGGGCTTGGAGATGATACCGTTGGGTGCTGTGTGGAACGCCCTGGTATGGGGTGGCACCCCTGACCAGCTTTCAAGGATGGCAACCTGGAGATAGCCATGTGATTACCCAAGACCCGGACTCCTCGCCCCAAGGGTCGTACACGATTATGCCAGACTCTTAGGTGCTGGTATTAGGAGGATGCGAGCACGGTGCAATAGTCTGTTGCTATACTGACAATGCAATAGTTCGTCAAGGTGTTGTAGATCACCCTTTCCTCACTTCCGACTCCTTCTTGCTGTTCAAGCATTCTCTCCTCTGCGACTGCTCAAGGATTCTCTCAGTGATGCCAGATCACCCGACGGGTTATGGTGATGGATATAGGCAGGGTTGTTATAGTGTTTCACTGGTCGCTCAACAGCTTCAACCATGGATGTTGGATAAAAGGAATGATGCTAGAATAGCAAAGGTCTTCAGATAAAGGGAAGGACAGTGCATTAGGGGCATCTTCTAATTAGAAACTCCAGGACTACTTTTGCAAGTTCTTTATAGCAATTGTACTCTTGCAACAATGCTCTGACTTCCTTCTAATACCAGATACCTAACAAGTCTGGCATAATCATGTTTGTATCATGGGGCAAGGATTTGGGTACTCAGATAATTGTGTGACTATTAACCAGGTTGTCATCCTTAAGAACAAAGATGGTGTCACCATAGATCCATGGTATGTATAATAACCCAATGAATGTTTCAACTAGGACCATGATGTCTCAAGTGGGTTAAGTTATCATTACTATTCCTATAATAAGATAAGACCTGCATGGCAACAATAGCCTTTTGAGGTTGCAGATATAACATCAGTAGTCAGAACAATAAGAGACTATGTTACATGATCTTTAATAGTTTCAAGGATTTATTATATTTTTCAAAGAATGTCTTTTGTTTTTCTCAGTACTGGGTTCTGTATGTTGATAGAGAATGAGCTTGCTCATAGGCCAATACATTGGCAGTTTAGTGGTATGAGGATCTGATATGATGGTACAATAGAGGGTGTTGCAGAACCAAAGAGTTCAGTCTACACTGCCAACTAAACTCAACCAACCTGGCAGATGATCAGGAATGAATGATGAATCCTATGAGATAAAAAGTCTGGATAAAGAGAGTGCTGAATAGCAGGAATGGGGTAATGGATAAAGGTGAGGACTGAGGTAGGGACATTTTCATAGATGAACTCCAGGACTACTCTTGCAAGTCCTTGATAGCAATTGTACTCTTGCAACGATGCTCTGTCTTCCTTCTAATACTACCATCCTAATGATGATAGCATAATTATGTTCATATTGTGGAGTGAGGATTTGGGTACTCAAGTAATCACATAGCTGTTAACCAGGTTGCTATCCTTGAAAATGAGGGTAGTGTCACCATAGATATGTGAGTCTGTATGATAACCCCAATGTATGTCTCAACGAGAGACATGATGCTACTTGTGGCTTTAATATCTGTATAGTCCATAGAATGTTAATATGATAAGATCTGCATGGCAATGCTAGCCTCTTAGGATTGCAGGTATAACATCAGTAGTCAAAACAATGAGGGACTACATCATGTGATCTTTAATATATTTCTGGTTTGGTTCTTGATACAAAGAATGTCTTCCATTCTTCTTGGTACTGGATTCTGTATGTTGATGGGGAACGAGCTTGCTAGCTGGCCATAATATTGGCAGTTTGATGTTGCTAGGATCAATGAATGATGCAATGATAGAGGAGAGTTTAGCTTTATCTCCAGATATGCCTTACTCCTAGGGATTCAATGAAGGACTGATAGGCAAATAGCTGTCCTTTACTTAGTCTTAACTTCACTAGGCCACCACTAAGGGCAGGGTAGGAGAGGTAACAAGTGGATTAGGCTGGGGGAACAGCCTATACTCATAACCCCTTATATACATTACAGGATAGTGCATGGACCATGTGGTACACTAGGGTCTAGGGTATATGTGATTAATGCTATTGGCTATATGATATGAAGGGTAGAGTCCATGAGGGAAAGGTTAGGCATTCATATGGAGTGGAAAGATGAAGAGCGGATATGAATGCAGGATCTAAAGTAGAATGGAAGATCAATCACAATGTGTGACTGATCAAAGAAGGGATTGTGGCAGAGATCCATCTAGGATCTTGCAGGGTCATGATTGAGATGCAATCTCGATGAGTGATTGTACCGATTGGATGGTATGATGGAAATGAAGGAAGAGGGATCAAGATTGGAATGAAAAATGTGATCGGTGATGTCATGAAGAGGGTGAAGAGGTGAAGACTGTGAATGTGATATATGTGAAGGATTAAGGGCGTGATGATATGAAGGGACAGAGTGGTCACGTGATCAGGGATGAGTCATGAATAGTACTTGTGCATGCAAGCAAGCAGTCATTGTACTGTCGTATTGTTAAGTTTGTACACAAATTCGTAACACATTGCCATAGTGAATAATAGTAACACCACATGGACCATTCACACTGGTGACAAGGTTGCTCAACTCATTGCTAAACGACTTCCTATCCCAGAAACGACATCAAGAGAACAACTCAATGACAATCAACACAGTTCTAGTGACTTATTTAATCCTTTAGTCCCAGTACAAATCCTCACTAGATTCAAGAATACCACATTAGTACGAAATGCTAATCAAGAGAGGAAGACACAATCCCCTCCTAAAGTCTTGATGAAGAAGATGAACCTACCCACTAAGAAGTCACCTGAACGCAAGATATGCAAAAGGGTGCAAAAGGGAATAATGATAGATCCTTGGTCTATCTGGTGGATTTATCAAACGATCAATAGGGGAGACAAAAAAACATCACTACAACATCTCAAGTACTTTGTACATGATTTCAGAAGACCTGAAGTTGATTAAGAACTCATTCAACAAATAAAGAATAGCAACAAGTGCAACATGTACTGGATTCTCAAAGACCTACAGCAAAAGCCATGTCATACACTGCAATGCTGTCACTGCCCCAACCCCATGTCACTGCTCACCCCCATTACAATGATCATGGATGACAGTAGAGATTTTTCAAAAGATACTCTTATTGACTCAGAAGCTATAGGATCATTGATCGATCAAACATTTATTAAAAGACATGGCATACCAACACACCCACTACCCCATCCAATTCCAGTCTATAATGCCAACAGAACAAAGAATTCCAATGATAAAATCACAGAATTCATAATGTGTTCAATGGAACTCTGTGGATATAAAGAGAGAATTGCCCTCTCAGTAGTTAATCTTGCAACAAATACCATATTCTTAGACTTTGACTGGTTCAAGCCAAAGATAGACTGGAAGACAGGTGAAATGGAATTTGAGTGTACTCATGATAAACACCCCCTAGATCTCAAGGAGGGAAATAAGCTTTTCAAGATCAATATCAACAACTACTTACGAAACATGGCGACAGATGTAGCAGTTGCTGCTAATGCTACCAAAAAGAAGAAGACATTTGAAAAAGTGGTCCCTCATGAATATCATGATTTCAGAAATGTATTTGCAAAGGAAAGTTTTGACAAGTTACCCCCATTTTGCCTCTGAGACCATGCAATAGAACTGATCCCAGGAGACCACATGATAGACTGTAAGACCTACAGCCTTACACTCAAGAAGCAAAAAGAACTTAATGCATTTTTGAAGGAGAACTTATCAACTGGATGAATTCACTGTAAGGAACCAATGTTCCCTACAGTGGTAAAGGCCTGTTTTCCTATCCCCACTCTTCCCCTTTGCTGCAACACATCCAGCATACATCCGGACATCCGCATCATGTCCATGCCCCTATAGTCCAGGTCCTCAAGTAGTCCCGCATCTAGTAAACCTTTTGGTGAGTGACCCACCTTGTTTCATTTGATTCTTTACATCATTAAACATGTCTGGAGCACTGTTAAACATGTCCGGACCACTCTTAAGTATGTCCAGACCTCTTACATTTCACTTAAAAGACACTTTTACCTGTTTTGTGTATTTCCCTTTATTACAATTGTCCCCAGACTGATCCTCTCTATGTCCATGGACTTCTTAGCATCCTATACACGTCTGAACCACTCTTAAGTACATTCGGACCTCTTACATTTTGCTTATTTTAACGTTTTCTACACTCTTACCCCTTTTACACATCCTATACACCCCTTTTCATCCAGTTTGTCTCTGGACCCCTTTTGTGACTGTCACATCAGTCCTTACACTACTTACATAAGTCCCGGGTGTGCCTGGACTATAAATGGGTGTACATACACTCGGTATACAGTTTCCTTTCCACCGAAATTATGAAGAAGTCAGATCTGCACCCAGTACTGCCATTTTCAAGTCTCAAACCTCAATCTATATGTCCAGACACTCAGTTCGCACCATATTATCACGCCACCACTTTGTATTTGGTTCTACTGCCTATAAAGCTTAGGAGTAGCATCCGATACTACTTATCTAGGGGAATAGTAAGTCCGGAGTTTTACCCTTTCTTTCTTCTCTTCTTGAATCCCTTTGGGACGAGCCTATCGTTCCCTTCACCTTTCTACTGACCTCCTTGCCACCCCAAGGAGTATTTTTGTTTTACATCACCCATCAAAGTCCCCTTTCACCTCAGCCTTCTTCTTCATTAAGAAGAAGGATGGACACCTGTGATCTGTCCAAGACTATCAGAAGTTAAATAATCTCACTGTTAAAAATCAGTATCCCCTTCCATTGATTAATGAACTCATCAACAAGCTCAAAGGGGCGAAGTACTTCACCAAGCTCAACATATGGTGGAGTTACAATAACATCTGGATAAAGAAAGAAGACAAATGGAAGGCTGCCTTTTGCATGAACTGGAGACTATTTGAACCACTAGTAATGTTCTTTGGATTGATGAATTTACCAGCTACGTTTCAGATAATGATGAACCATATCTTCCAAGATTTCATTAATTAAGGAGTGGTTGTCATCTATATGAATGATATCTTGATCTTCTCAAAAACACTCAAGGATCATTGCAAGACTATTTGTGAAGTTCTTCAAATACTCCATGAAAACAAATTATCACTCAAACACAAGAAGTGCAACTTCCATCAAATAGAGACTGAGTATCTCAGTCTTGTCATTGCAGAGGGGGAAGTCAGAATGGACCCACACAAAATCAAAACAGTCACCAACTGGCCTCGACCCACATGTCTCAAGGAGCTGAGAGGTTTTCTTGGGTTCATCAATTTCTATTGTTGCTTTGTAAAGAACTTTGCCTCCATTGCATGACCACTGAATAATCTTACATGAAAGGACTCCCCCTTTGTGTGGGGAGAGAAACAGAGGGAGGCATTCATGTGCCTCAAAATGACTCTAACTTCAGCCCCAACATTGGGATATCTGATAAATGATGAAATCTTTTGCATTGAGACAGATGGTTTGGGGATCGGTCTTGGTGCAGTCCTCACACAGTGTCAAGATGACATATGGAGGCTCATTGCATTTGCCTCATGCTCTCTTCTTGATGCTGAACGAAATTATCATGCCACAGACCTGGAACTCCTCACCATTATCTTTGCTCTCAAAGAGTGGTGCCAATACCTTCTTAGCACACTCTACCCCTTTGAGGTCCTCACGGATCATCAGAATCTCACATGCTTCCAAAAACCACAAGACCTCTCCTGCCATCAGGCTTGGTGGCAGCAACTCTTACAGGAGTATTGCTTCACCATCACTCACCACCCTGGGAAGTCTAACCCTGCAGATGGTCTGTCCAAAAGGCTCAACTACAATGTGGGGGTGGAAGACATCAACAAAGATAAGATTCTCCTATCTGATGATTTGTTCATTCACTTCATCGATACCATAACCATTGAAAAAAATATTCAGAAGCTCTAGCATAAACAAGAAGCATATGTAAAGAAAGGTCTGATAATGAAGGATTCACCCTGGACCAAAGAAGACAGATTGGCATATTGGCATGACAAAACATATGTCCCCAAAGATGAGAGGTTGAGGGAATGGATCCTACAGGAAAACCATGACCACCCTGTCACTGGGCATCCAGATAGCAAGTGCATCCATGACCTTATTACAACAAAGTACTACTGGCCAACAATTCAAAAAAACATCGATCACTATGTCAAAGGCTGCAATATCTGTCAAAGGGTCAAATCCCCTACAAATAAAATCACACCCCTACATGCTCATGACACCCCCTCACATCCATGGGAAGTCATCTCCATTGATATCATTGGCCCCCTACCTGAATCCAATGGTAAGAATGCTATCCTCACCATCATC
The DNA here is from genome assembly GCA_038088835.1 of Singerocomus rubriflavus. Taxonomy (NCBI): domain Eukaryota; kingdom Fungi; phylum Basidiomycota; class Agaricomycetes; order Boletales; family Boletaceae; genus Singerocomus; species Singerocomus rubriflavus. Next base: position 7,768 of record JBBPJS010000701.1, on the reverse strand, counting down.
GACAGATTCTCCAAGATGATCCACATTTTCCCCATCTTGTCAACAATCACTGCACATGGCATTGCAACCATATTCCATGATCATATCTTCAAACTCCACAGTACCCCAAAGAAGATCATTTCTGACCATGAACCCCAGTTCATCTCATCTTTCATAAAAGACCTATATACCCTGTTACAGATCAAAGCTAACCCATCCATGACCTACCACCCCCAAACTGACAGACAAACTAAGCACATGAACTGTGAAGTCAAACAATACCTCCATATATATTGCAACTACTGTTAAAATAATTGGGCAAACTGGATTCTCATGGCTGAATTTGCCCACAACCAAAAGACCTCATCAGCCACTACCTTTGCCCCATTCTTACTTAATTATGGTTATGTCTCAACAATCAGAGCAGAGAAGAGAATCAAAGTGATGAATCAGTCTGCAGAGTTATTTAAAAAAGAGATGAGAAAGAGTAGAAAGTTGGCAAAAGAAGCATTGGATATAGCAGCACTATTGATGAAGAAGTTTCAGAATTGACATGTCTCTTGCCCAACCCCTAAATACAAAGAAGGGGACCTCATTTTATTGGAAGCTCACAACATTCGAACTGATCACCCAACAAAGAAACTTGATGACAAAAAGTATGGTCTGTTCAAAGTCAAACAGAAGGTTAGTGCAGCAGCCTATAAGCTTCTACTCCCAAGCAGCTGGAAAAACATCCACCCTGTTTTCCATGAGTCACAGCTGTGGCCATACACGAAAGGGGAGTTTTTGTTACAACCAGACCTAGGCAGGGCTTCAGTTGCAGAACCTTAAGTACCTTCTACAGGTACTGAGGGACATGGGGAATGATGGGAGGCCTACAGGCCTATCTAAGGGAGCCCGCTAGAGGCTGTCTACAAATGGAAGGCTAGCCAGTCAAGTTAGCCTAGAACAAAGGGACAAGTCTGCTTAGCTAAACTCTGTAGGAACTTCCTCTCAGGTCAATGGCAAGGCAACCAATGGATGAGTTGCAAGACGAAGGATGGCAAGAGGTGGAACAGATAGCATGGCTACTGTGGAATGAAGGGAAGATAGCAGGGCTACCGAATGAGTGGATACAATGTGCATTGCTACACAAGGGAGCTAGGGACAAGTACCATAGATAGAAAGTATATGTAAAGGTAGAACAAAGCTAGGGAACTAGCTATGTGGGTGCTCAGATATATATATATGGAGGGGCAGCATGCTGTAGGGCAGGCTGGGGAATGAGTGGTAAAGGGGAATGCATAAGCCATATCTAAAGAGGGATATGTATTGAGATGCAGAATGCCACATGAACAATGGGGAAGACATAGGAGACAGTAGGGAGACTGTTGACTGTGGGATTGCCAATGGTCAACAATGGCAAAGCAAGGACAATAGAGAAGCTCATCAGGATGTGAAATAGGGCAGAGTCCAAAAGAGTGAGGTGTGAAACATTGCATGAACAATGGAGAAGCATAAAGGAGACAGTAGAAAGACTGTTGACTGTGGAATTGCCAAAGATAAACAATGGTGAAGTGAGAACAATAGAAAAGTCCATCAGAATGTGAAATATGAAGCAGAAGGGCAAAGTCCTGATGGCCATGACTAGGGTACCACAAGGGTGACTTGATGTGACTCGAGGGTGAGCTAGAGGCAAGGTTTGGGATGCAAGACATGAGATGCAGGGTGCGAGGCACGTGAGTTGCATGTGACAAGTGTCATGGATCTCTTGGGGCAGTCATGTGACTGGGTGGTCACAGGGTCATTAGATTAGCTGTAAAGACGAAGTATACATGGTGAGTGTAATATGAGTCTAGAAGCATGCATTTAGCAGGTGCAGTGCAGGTCATAAGGGGAGCACTTGGGCATGCAGCACAAGTTGAGGGGTATGCACATTGGGAGTGCAATACTGATCTGGAGGCCTGCACTTAGTGGGTGCAGCATGGGTCACAGGGGGTGCACTGAGGAGTGCAGCACAAGTCAAGGAGTATGCATGTTGGGAGTGCAATATGAGCCCAAAGGGAGGTCTAGGGGCATGAGTGGTCGCTGGAAGATGAGGTATGCATGTGATGGGTGCACTATAAGTCTAAAGTGTAGTCAAGTGTACAGTGGAAAAAGGTTACAAGGGGAAAATTGTAACAGTTCTTATTCCAAAAGAAACCACCACCACCACTGCCAGACCTTATTGTTGATGAAGAGGAACACGAAATCAAGGATATTCTCAATTTGTGGACCAGACAGGGCACCATTGAGTACTGTTCCCCTGTGAAGAGTGCAAGTGGAAGAAAATCACTGATCTTTCTAACACCCAGGACATGATTGCTGCATTCCACTGCCTCCATCCTATAGCTGACTGCCCCCATCCACACATGTGTGTCCACACTGCATCCCTCCACCCACCTGTCTCCAGTCCCCTCACACAGGGTGAACCCCCATCTCCACCTGCAGGTGTCTTTCACAATCCCAATTTTCTTGCATTCTGCTTATCACTCATCACTCTCCCCAGTGACATGTTCAAATATCTGTCTCCTGAGGACTCTCAGCCTTGAAAGGGGGGTGATGTCAGATCTCGTCAAACAGTTCAACACAGATATTGCCAATCAGACAGATGGATGTCCAGCAGACACTGCTGAGACACTACTTATGACCTCACATCATTATCTCATATCATATATCACAATCTCATCTATCCTAGATATATATACTCTGTCATTAGCATACATAGAGCCTTTCCCTAGGCTTGTATATTCATTTCTTCTCTTTTATCCTTGAGAGCAACACCCTAGGACTTAGAGTTGTTCCTGATAATAGTTGTCAATGTACAACTACTGTATGTCAACCATTCAGATGTTATCTATCAAGCCAGCCAACAACGCCTCTTTACGGATCTGCATCATGTTCGAGCCATCCGTCGCAATTAGTGACTGGCACGGCCCGGCTTGGAGGGCTTACTGAAATCTTGAGCCAGGCCCTATTCTTCTCTCGCTCGACACAGTCGATCACGTGAGCTGGACCTTACGCCAGTCCAAATGTAGGAGTCGCCTTGTGCTCACCATGTCATCGCTGTATCGTTCTGCCATCAGTGCGCGGATAGCCAGGTTACCAGAAACACCACCATCAGACAGGGATGAAGACTATGATGAGACAGATGAGATCGCGGATTCGCTTGGCTTGCTCCCGTCTCCGGGACAGATGGGACCACCACCTCCGTAAGCCATACCTGTGCCCATCTCACCCTATAACAACCTACCTCTCCCTGCACAAGTGTATCTGCCACCCATGTACCGAGAATCCCCAATACAGAGTACGCACCGATTCGTTCGGACGCTTACGGGCAGTACTTTGCCCAGGCTCTTCAGGTCGAACTCCCGACCCGCGGACTCGTCGTCCGTGCGTATCATACCCCCTTGCGAGGAAGTGGCGTTATGATTCTGCATCATGGCGCCGGGTACTCGGCATTGAGTTTTGCGTGTCTTGCCAAGGAGCTAGATGAGCTGATTGGTAAGGATGTGGGAGTGCTGGCGTTTGATGCGCGGAGGCATGGTGGGCATTTCGCTCTGCGTCGTTGATTTGAGATGAACTTGTGTATACTACAGGAAAGACTATCCCGATGGGGGGTCAGTCGGATGAAAACCTCGCGATGGACGTTTTGGTGGACGACTTGGTTGCCATCATACAGACAATTTTCAAAGATGTGGATACTGCCCCTGTGCTCATGGTAACTGGTTTCTGATCCTCTACCACACTTTTCACAAACGTGTTCTGTCCTCAATAGCTCGTGGGACATAGCATGGGTGGTTCGGTCGTTGTTCGCGCGTGTCCGAGGCTCCAAGGTCTCGGATACGTGGTGTCTGGAGTTGCTGTCCTCGATGTGGTCGAAGGTGTGTATAGTATCTGTGTTAACTTGTCTCCGTCTCGTTCATTAGTGCCATAACAAGGTACCGCGATCGATGCACTTCCACACATGCACGCGCTTTTGGATTCCCGTCCAGAGGGCTTTCATAGCGAAGAAGAGGCTATTGAATGGCAGTGAGTGTCTCGGAAATTAAACTTTCGATGCTACTCCAAGCATTCGTGAATGCGCTAAACGCAACACCACGAGTTAGTTTGAACACCCGCGCGGTCAACAACCCCACCTCTGCACGAATATCCGTGCCCTCTATCCTTATCCAACAAGAGTCTACCCTCGCACCTATCACGCGGGCAAATAAAGGTTACGCCTTCCGATGGCGCACTCCGCTCAGGTCGACGGCACCTTATTGGCAATGTGCGTTACACTTGCCTGCTCCATCTCCGACCGTGACCGAGCTGATGCGCTCGCGCATGTGCGACATGTACAGCATGGTTTGATTCTCTATCAACGCTCTTTTTGTCCATCCGCACGGGGAGGCTTTTGATTCTGGCTGGCCGTGAACGACTCGATACAACGCTCGAGATCGGGCATATGCAGGGCAAGTTTCAGCTCAAGGTGATGACCGGCAGGGGTGGGACATATGTAGGACATCTTGTGCATGAGGTAAGTGTGTGCCCCCGCCCCTTCTGAGCGGGGCGGAGATGGCCATGTGGGCATGCGAAAGAATGGATGGACGCTGACGCGATATGAATACAGGATGACCCTGTGGAACTGGCGGAGCATCTGCGGGAATTTTGGGAGAGGAATCAGAGGATTGTAGTAAAAGGTAAAGTAATCAAACGGATCGGAGAGGCGTGAAGCCTTGCCAGTCAGCATGTAACACCGAATACATGAACTACAGGTATAATCTACATCTGAATGAAATTATTCATAGCCATCGTTTGATCCTTCTATGCAAGGCCTGGTGGCGTAGTTGGTTATCGCATCTGTCTAACACACAGAAGGTCCCCTGTTCGAGCCAGGGTCAGGTCATTCTTTTTTGTCCTTTCTGATGCACATGCAATTTACATTCGCTATACCATTCATGCACCAGCTATATATCAGTAGGTGCGGTGACGAAGAACAAACTAAGTGCCGTAAATTTAAGCAGGAGATAGGGGTGCATACGGCTCTACACTCTATGGTACAGACTACATGGAATCGAATGGCATAGGCACTATGCCTTGTTCCATCCGAAAAAAAAAAAAACAGCAGCAACACGGATGAGAAGAAGAGCGCAAGAAGGAAAATCAGTAAGGATGAGGGTATGCACACAATGAAGAAAAAGGAAAAACCGTTCACATATACAAAGAGAAAAAAATCCAGAAATTTCAAAATGCCGTCGTCGAATCGACCTCGATAGTGGGCACGATCGAGGCAATGAACTTGAGAAAGACGACGAGATAAAAGTCCACGCGCATGCCCTCGACGTCGTCGTCGTCCCCGCCACCCGCGCCAACGCCCTTGTCTTCCTTTCCCGACGACTTGCGTCCGAAGCCCCACTTCTTCTTGCTGTCTGGCTTGCTCTCCTTGCCGTCCTTCTTGCGTGCTGCAAGCTGTTCCTCAACAACTCCGGCGTTCATCCGCTCGATGACCTTTTTCATCACGCTTGCGTGTTTACATGGGTGAACAGAAGCAGCTTGGAGGGTGGTGGAGTGTGGGAACGCCTCGATGGTGACCGTCTTCAGCGCGTGGTCGGCCGAGACGTCCTGGAAGATCTGCGATGGTGTGAGAGGGGTGCGCTTCTGTCGATGCCGTACAGTGCGTTAGCCGATAGCCTTCTCCGATGCATGGAGACGTACCTCATCGTAGCCGATCAACCAGATTCGAGGGGTCTGGTAGTACTTGTCGTACGTGATCATCACATCGTATGTCCGTACTTGCAGTAGATTGCCTTTTGCAACCTCGATCTCGCTGTGGGTGGGGAGAATGGTTAGGCCGAGGGAAACACGGTGGAAAAGAGGTGTTCGCGCGGTGGAACGGTGAAAAGAGGGAATACTTGCCTTGCATCGATGACCCCGCCCGACGTGACCGGCTTGGACGGCGCTGCAGTCGCCTCGTCCACACCCTCCTCCAAATCCTCCTCTTCCATATCTGGGATGTCGTCCAGATCGGGCGTTTCGCTGACCGTCGCGCCAGCCGTCGAGCTGATCGACACGTCCCCGAGCGCGCTAGCGAGTGCCTGCTCCCCGTCCGCATCCAGATCCGGGATGTCGTCGATCTCACCTGGGTGTGCGGCCGAATCGGCGGTGGGCTTCCGGCCGGCGTGCGTCTCGACCCACTCATCCGCCGCACCGCCGGACGTGTCGCCAAAGTTGAGCAGACGTTCGGCGTCCTCGTCAGCGTCGGTGTATGCGAGCGAAGTGGCTCGTCTGAGGCAGGGTACACCGCGGGTGACGAGATATTGTTTGTCGGCAGGGAGGTAATCCCGGGCTTTAGACGCGTCCCCGCGTTCCCTGATCGCGTGTTCAGTGCATCGAGGCAACATCCCCGCCCATAGATCTGAGGGGAGAATGAGAGGACAAGAGGGGACTTACCATGTCCAGACGGGGAACTTGTACGCCAAGAAATCGCCTGCAGCGACAAACTCCTCTAGTGTGTGATAGCTGGTTGGAGAAGGAATGTCGTAGGGGTGGGACAAGGAGACGTACCTGGTGTTATCCTACCATGTTCTTTGAACTTGCTTTCCTTGAGAACCTGTAGGATGCAGTCAGCCCGTGGGTGATAGATGTAGAGATAGGGAACAAACGCACGGGGCTGAGGTAGTCACGCACGGCCCAGTATTGTTGCTGAGGGAGATGGTGAAGTAAGGTTCAGCAGAGATAAAGAGATGGGCTTGCCTGGATTGCATGCATGTCGCGTGTAGAGAGAGAGAGAGAAAGAGAGAGAGAGAGCTAGTAGAGGATGAGACGAATTCAGAGAGAACGGCCTCTTAACGATGCACAATCAGACCCTACACCAATCGATCTCTCCTAATCAGGAAACCACGTGGCGACTGTCAAAAATTTTATTTATTTAGTTACAGTAAATTTATACCGAAACTAAAAAAGGGCAAGGGATAAGGAGACTCGTCGATGGTCTTGGATACATAGATCATAGTGTCTAATACCCCTACGTCTTGGCACCCTCCAATGTTTCTTTCTTTTGTTTCCGCTTCTTCTTCTCCTTTCTATCCTCCGGGATAGGCGCATCACTGATATTTTTGCCACCATCCTTCTCGTCCCTCTTGCGCTTCTTTCCAGTAGGCGGCTTCATCGAGGCAGAGTCCTTTACCTCGACTGGTACGGGAGCAATGTCTACGCCAGAGGAACCCTTCGAGCTCTTTTGTGTCTTTTTGTGATCACCACTCGTGACCATGACGTCTCCATCCGCCACACCTTCGCCCTCTCTCTTCCGCTTCTTCGACTTTTTCGCAGATGCCTCGTCTTGCAATGGCATAGCCGTAGACTTTACTGGCAGGGCAACAGACTCGTCCAATTCCTTCCGCTTTTCCTCTCTTCGTTCCTGCGGTTCCTTGCTCTCGCACTGCGTCTCCGACACTATCATCGTAGCTACATCAGGAACCTTGTCTTTCGGCTTTATGTTCTTCTTCTCCTTTGGCTTGGAAGTCTTCTGCTCAATAGCCTGCATCTTTGATCGGTCCACAGCAAGTGCCTCGTCCTCGCGTTTTTTCTGTCCCTCCTTCGGTTCCCTACCCTCGGCCTGGGTGTTTACATCCATCGTTGTATCACCCGCAGAACGGTTGGTGTTGGACTTTTTCTTCTTCTTTCCGTCCTTCGAATCATCGCCCTTCTTCTTCACGATGGTACCTACGGTTTTGTCAGAGGATGCCGGAGGTAGTGCGGGCATAGGTTCCACCACTTTGGATTCGTCCAC
>JBBPJS010000700.1:0-14516 GCA_038088835.1 Singerocomus rubriflavus | reverse complement strand
CCCGACGCACAGTCCTCACCTCTATCCGCAGACCTCACGACTGTCCTAGTCATCATCCCTCATTCCGACATTATGGTTAAGCCCTGTACCGAGATCTCTGGTCGTCCGCCGGGTTGGTTGGGTTGTTGTTGGCAGAGTAGCAGAACTCTTCGGTTCTGCAACACCAAATCAACAAGAATACCAGAACGAAAACTCTAGGATCACAGCATAGATCTAAAACCAGATTTCATCCCAAAGAAGGGTCATGTCATACCTCTCTCAGAAGTTGAACAAGAAGAAGTTCGAACCTTTCTTCAAAAAAAACTAAAGAAAGGGTATATATGTCCCTCTAAATTCCCACAAACTGCTCCCATCTTTTTCATCCCTAAAAAAGATGGAAAGAAATGAATGGTCATGGATTACTGCTATTTAAATGAAGGAACCATCAAAAATGTGTATCCATTACCACTCATTTCTACTCTCATTGATCAGCTCAAAGGTGCTGATATGTTCACAACACTAGATCTTCAATGGGGCTATAACAATGTATGCATCAAAGAAGGAGATGAATGAAAAGGAGCATTCATAACTCCAGAAGAATCTTATGAACCTCTTGTCATGTACTTTGGCATGACTAACTCTCCCGCCACATTTCAACAGATGATGAACGACATCTATAACGATATGTGGGTTTGTATCCTCATTTATCTAGACAACATGAATATTTTTACAAAAAACAAGTCAAAAAAAGAACACGAGGCTATTGTAAGAGAAGTACTTCAACGTCTAAAAGACAATGACCTTTTTGCAAAACCTTCAAAATGCCATTTCTCACAACTCAAAGTGGACTTCTTGGGTATGGTAGTTTCCAAAAAAAGGAGTTGAAATGCAAAAGGGCAAAGTCAATACTATTTTAAACTGGCCAGTACTTCATCGCCTCAAAGACGTCCAATCATTTCTGGGACTATGTAATTATTATTGACACTTTATTCAAGACTTTGCTGAAATCTCTAAACCTCTCACTTCATTGACAAAGAAAGATCAAGAGTTTATCTGGGAAAGGCCACAACAGACAGCATTTGAAATGTTGAAAGAACAATTCACAAAAGCACCTTTGCTTGTTTTCCCAGACACATCAAAACCTATGTGCATCGAAGCAGATGCTTCGGACCTAGCCACAGGTGCTGTCTTGTCCCAACAATGTAAAGACAGTCTCTGGAGACCTTATGCTTTCTACTCTCATTTCTTTTCCAAAGAAGAATGCAACTACCCTATTTATGACAAGGAGTTGCTTGCTATTATCCAAGCTCTACAGGAATGGAGACATTATCTATTAGGTCTGAGTCATTTTGACATCTGAACCAACCACAAGAATCTAGAATTTTGGAAAAAGCCACAAGACTTGTCTGCCTGACAAGCAAGATGGCATGCTATTTTATTAGAATATAACTTCACAATCACCTATAAACCAGGATCTCAGAATGGTCACACCGATGCCTTGTCACAGCGTCCAGACTATAGAGATGCTGCTGAAAAAATAAATACCGATATTATGGTTCTTCCCCCTAAAGTATTTAATTTCAATATCCAACTCTCCTCCCTGTTCATGGATGAACTCAAGCAAGTCACATCGTCCATGACCGATGCACTTCCATCTGCTTTTGTTTTCCGATCTGGAGTATTTATGGACCAAAACAACAAAGTCTACATTCCACAATCATTACAAAGTCAATGTTTATCTTTATACCACGACTCTCCTTTAGCAGGACATGCTGGACAAGCCCACACATTACATCTCATCACTCGCACTTTCACTTGGCCTGGTATTACCAAAGATGTGAAGAATTATCTGTCATCTTGCCAAGCTTGTGCAATTGCATGTGGAAAGCAGCATGTATCAGGTGTCGCTCCTTTACTGCTCCCCATTGCTACCTGACCATGGCAAGATATCTCAGTGGATTTTGTTTCAGGTTTCCCTTCTGTTGCTGGAAAAAATGCTGTGTGTGTCATAGTTGATCGCTTCTCTAAAGAAGTTGTCTTTATCCCCTGTTCAAAAACAATTTTCTCCAAGGATTTAGCTGTGCTCTTTCGTGACTTTGTTTGGTGTATACACAATCTTCCCTCTTCCATTGTTTCTGACCGTGGTACACAGTTTATTTCTGATTTCACTTTCTCCCTTTGCCAACTTCTTCATATCACGCAAAAAATCTCAATGGCATACCATCCTTAAACCGATGGACAAACCAAACACGTCAATCAGGAATTGATCACTTATTTATGAAAATTTATTGCGAAGAAACAGAATGATTGGCCCAACTGGATTGCTATGGCTCAATACCATCATAATAACTCTGTTTCTTTGGCAACTGGAAAAACTCCTTTCTCAGTTACTTGTAATTATGTCCCTTGATTAGGGTTTGCTGATGATCTACTGGGATTTGCTGGTGAATGCGCAGTTGCACATGAAGAGATTCAACAGGCTTTAAACTCTGCTCATGATATTATGGCCTCATGAGCTCATGCTCCTGTGACTTTTATGCCTGTCATTGGTCATAAAGTTTGGTTGTCCATGGAGCATCTCAAACTTCTCTTTCCTTCTCCTAAGCTGTCTCAATGTTGGCTGGGGCCATATCAGATTCTTGAAGTATTGCCAAATGTGGTGTGTTTGGAGTTACCTTCTCACATGAAGATACACCCTGTTGTCAACGTGGGACGTGTTAAACCATATGTGGGACCCTCCTTTTCACAACCCGTTCTACGTCCTGATGCAATTCATGTTACCAAAGATGGTGATGAAGAGTTTGAAGTCGAACGTATTGTTGACTCGAAGATGATGAAGGGATCACTTCACTATTTGGTGCATTGAAAAGGATGGAATGAATCTGATTGTACTTGGGAGCCTGTGGCTTATTTGAACAATGCTCAGGATGCCATTCATGCTTTTCATGCTCGGTGGCCTAGTGCACCTCATCCTTTTCAGCTTACTGGTATTGATTTTGTGTCTCTTTTCTCCCCTTATGAAAACCTGACTCATCTGAAATCTGAGTCTTGAGGGGGGGGAAGTGTTATGAACTTTGTTTCACACTTGTACAATTCTTTTCTTTTCCTTTATCTTATCTTATCTTCTAGCATCACATGATGAGGTCATGTGACTTGTCACCTGACTGATCACATAATTGGTCTAGACCTATGATGTCATTGCTGATGTTATGCCTGCAGGCAACCTTATATAGAGGTCCAGACTCTTCTCTTTTCATTTCCATCTCGTGAGAGACTTCTCTTCATTTCCGTTTGCTTCTCTTCTCTTCTCTTCCATTTGATGGACATGAGATGTGCTTCCTTTTCACACCTTATCTATGACATCACTTGGTCCATGCACACTTGTCATAGTATATAAAGGGACTGTCTTTGGCTGTTATCCCTCAGCCTAATCCATTTGGTTACTCATCCTTTAGTAGGAAGTGAGACCTAGGGATTACCCTCTTCCATATTCTTCTACCCATCGTACCATCGTTAAGAATCAGACCACTCAAGGGAACACGTCATCAGTATAGTTTTCTACATTTATAACAGATCATGACCCTGCAAAACCCTTAATGGGATCTCTGCCATGATCTCCCTCCTGATTGTCACATCTTGTGATGATCTTCCATTTAGATTACTACCTGCAGATATTCTTCCTTTCTGATCTTCTTAGGGTCCTGCCTAACCTTTACCTTATGGACTACTTTCTTTACCTTATCCTCCAATAGCACTAATAGTGTATACCCTAGATAGTAAGTCACAGCTTGGTCTGTGCACTCTCCTGTACCATATATAAGAGGTTGTGCAAGGGCTGATGTCCCCCCAATCAAATCCACTTGTTTACCTCTCCTACTCTGCCTTCACAGGTGGCCTAGTAATGTTTGAGGAACAACAAGTAAAAAGGTAGCTATTCACCCACCCAGTCTTCAGACTGCCTGGGAGTGAGGCATTGCCTGGATGCAGTCTCATCCTCTACTCAACCTTCTTTCTTATTTATTACTGTGTGGTCATGCTAACTCAGAACTCAGTCAAGACAGGACTCAGTCAAGACACTCTGGAAAACATTCTTTGTAAAGCTTTATTTTGTGCAAGATAAGATCATGTGACTCAAGATGTTATCACAACATTCAAGACAATGTTATACCTGTGGAAAACATAGGCATATGCTGTCAGTCAACCTTATCCTATTAACTATTAACTATTAGTTGTTCCTCCTTGCACTGTGGCCTTGGAGAAGATCTTGTTGGGTGACTGTGTGTAATGCCCCAAGATGGGGTGGCACCCCTAACCAGCTTTCAAGGGTGGCAACCTGAAGATAGCCATGTGATTACTCAAGAGCAAGACCCCTTACCTCAAGGCTTGTCTGCAATTATGCTGCATTTGTAGATTGCAGTATTAGGAGGAAGTGTACACAGTGCAATAGTCTGTGTAGTACTAATGATGCAATAGTTCATCAAGGAGTATGAAGATCATCCTCCCCTTATCCCAATTCCCTCTCCACTGTTCTAGCATTTTCCCTTTCTGCAATTGCTCAAGGACTCAGTTGGTAATGCCAGATCGCTTGACGGGTTATGGTGATGAAAGATAGATAGGGTTGTATAGTGTTTCTCTGGTCACTCAACACCATATAAATGCCTAATTTCTCACTTATGGACTATACCCTTTACCCTACTTACCAATAGCATTAATCCTGTATACTCTAGACCCCTAGTCACAGCTTGGTCTGTGCACCATCATGTACCATATATAAGAGGTTATGAGCAAGGGCTGTTCCCCCAGCCTAATCCACTTGTTCATTCCCTCTCCTACCCTGCTTGCAAAGGTGGCCTAGTGTAAGGACACAAGTAAAGAGTGCTATTCACCTACCAGCTCTTCATTGAGTTCCTAGGAGTGAGGCATTAAAGATAAAGCCACTATCCTTCCTCCCCTCTTATCATTCCATCATATTGTCCTTGCAATACTGAATCACCAATGTCAGGCCAGTGAGCCAACTTGTACTGTGTCTAGTTCAGAACCCAGAATCTATGAAAGTACAGAACTCATTCATTGGAAGTACCAAGAACCTTTAAATGATCAAACCTATGTGACACAAGACTCTATCAAACCAGTCTAGCAGATGTTATACCTGCAGACCATAACAGGCTATGTTGCTGATTGGCCCTTATCATATTAATGTTCCTTTATCATAACAGTAACTTAAGCCACTAGTGAGACAGCACTCCTAGTTGAAACATACATTGGGGTTATAGCACATACCCATATATCTATGGTGACACTATCTTCATTTTTAAGGATGGCAATCTGAAATCAGCCATGTGATTACTCAAGGCTTGAAACCCTCACCTCAAGAGCTGAACACAATTATGCTACACATGTTAGGTTGTAGTGTTAGGAGGAAGACAGTATATCATTGCAAGAGTACAATACTAGAAAGAACTTGCAAGAGTAGTCCTGGCATTTCTTATAAAGATAGTCTGACTCAGTCCTCTTCTCATTCCATATCCCTTTCCCTGCTATCCAGCACTCTCTACTTTTGGACATTATCTCAAGGACTCACCATTATAACTGATCATTTGCCAGGTTGGTTGGTTAGGTTGGCAGTATAGCATAACTCTTTGGTTCTGTAACAGTCACTAGTAGCTTAAGTTATTATTACTGTAAAACTAATATGATAAGACCATGCAGTAGTGAGAGCTTGTAATGGTCACAGATATAACATCAAGAAACATTATGATGGTGTTTCTGTCATGTGATCTTTAATACATTAAAGATTCATTATCTTCCAAAGAATGTCTTCTGTTCTACTGTTGTGGAATCAAAAAGTTATGCTACTCTGCCAAACAACCCAACCAACCTGACAAATGACCAGATGAACATTATGGGGTGAAACTAAAGATGTTGGAGATAAGGAATGGTGCTAGGATAGCATAAGAAAATTCAGATAAGAGAAAGGGTGGCACATCAGGGGGATTTCCTATATGTAAACACTAGAACTACTCTTGCAAGTCCTTTCTAATACTATACTCTTGCAATAGTATTCCAGCTTCCTTCTAATACTAGTATCCTGACAATACTAGCATAATTATGTTTGGCTCTTGGGGCAAGGGTTTCAAGCCTTGAGTAATTGCATAGTTATTTACCAGGTTACTATCCTTGAGAACAAAGGTGGTGTCACTGTAGATATGTGAGTATATTCTATATAACCCCAATATATGTTCCAACTAGAACTGCTGTGTCACTAGTGGCTTAAATATCTGAGAATGCTAGAACTAATATGATAAGATCCACATGACAGTGGTAATCTCTCAGAATCACAGGTATAATATAGGGGATGTTACAATGATGGTCCCAGTCATGTAGGTTTGATCTTTTTAAAGGTTTGGTTACTTTCAATGAATATCTTCTGTTCTACTTGATACTGGGTTCTGTACTTCATCAGGAAACAAGCTTGCTTATATGCCAATACATTGGCAGTTTGGTGGTACAAGGATCTGATATAATAATATAATAAAAGGAGAGGGAAGAAGTGTGGCTTTATCTTCAGACTGTCTCACTCCTAGGCACTCAATGAAGAGTGGGTAGGTGAATAACTGTCCTTTACTTGTGACATCACTAGGCCACCTTAGAAGGCAGGGTAGGAGAGGTACTAACAAGTGGATTAGGCTAGGGAAACAGCCCTTGTCATAACCCCTCTACTTATATATTACAGAATTATGCACAGATCAAGCTGTGATGAGGGTCTAGGGTATAATGGGATTAATGCTAGTGGACAATAAGGTAAAGGGTGTAGTCCATGAGTAAAAGGTTAGGCACTTCATATATCAGAATGAAAGAAGTGAATATGAAGTGCAGGGTCTAATCTAAGATGGAAGATCAATCACAAGATGTGAAAGATCTAGAAGGATGATCATGGCAGAAATCCATCTAGGATCTTGCAGGGTTTGTGAGAATGATCATACCGATCAGAGGGAATGACAAAGATGAAAGAGGTGAGGTGATTGTGATTGGAATGAAAGAGTAATCAGTAATTCATGAAGAGTGTGAAGAGAGATAAGAGATGTGATCAATGTGAAGGGTGAAGGCATGATGTGTGAAGGGATGGAGTGGTCACATGATCAGGGAAAAGAGATGTCATGAGTACTCATGCACACAAGCATGCAGTCCTAGTACTAAGTATCATACAACATTTGTAACATCTACTTGATATTGGATTCTGTACTTCATTGGGAAATGAGCTTGCTTGTAGGCCAATATGTTGGCAGTTTGGTGGTATAAGGATCTAATATGATGGTATGATAAGGGGAGAAGAGGAGTGGCTTTATCTCCAGACATATCTCACTCCTAGAGATTCAATAAAGGATTAGTAGGTGAATAACTGTCCTTTACTTGCACTCATCACTAGGCCACCTTATTAGGGCAGGATAGGAGAGGAGGTAACAAGTGGATTAGGCTGGGGGAACAGCCTGTACTCATAACCTCTTATATACATTACAGGAACAAGCACAGACCAAGCTATGTCATGGATCTAGGGTATATGGTATTAATGCTATTGACTCTAATGTAAAGGGTTCTGTCCATGAGTAAAAGGTTAGGCAGCTCATCTATCAGAATGGAAGAAGCAGAGATAAGACTGCAGGATTTAATATAGTGGGGAAGATCAATCACAAGATGTGAAAGATCAGGAAGAGTGATTATGGCAGAGATTTATCTAGGATCTTGCAGGGTTCATGATCAAGATGCAATCTTGATGTGTGATCATACCAATCAGAGGGAATGATGGAGATGAGGAAGGTGAGGTGATTAGGAATGGAAGAGTGATTGGTGTGAAGTTGTGATGTTCATAAAAGGGTAAAGAGATGAAGAGAATATGATCAACATGAAGGGTCAGGGCATGATTGATGTGAAGGGACAAGGAGGTCATGTGATTAGGGATGATGTAATCATGGCACTCATGTGTGCAAGCATGCAGTCATAGTGCAAGGTTTATACAACATTTATAACAAGCCTAGGCTTCAAACAATGTGAAGTTGATCAGGTGGTATTTGTTAAGTGACCTAAAGGGGCACTAATCATCATTGTTATGCATGTAGATGACTGCACTATAGCTGCCATCACTATCGTGCTCATTGTCAAATTCAAGAAGCAAATCTGCAAACATGTCAAAATTATGGATCTTGGGGAGTTGCACTGGCTGTTAGGCATTCAAGTCACCCACAATTGCAATGATCACACCATCACCCTCTCCCAGCAATCTTACCTCAAGTCTATTATCCATCATTTTGGATTCAATGAGCTCAAATCTGTATCCACACCAATGAAGCTGAGCATCAAGCTTACCAATGCTCAATTACCTGCAACTGGAGCTGAGTATGTGAAAGTGCAGCATATTCCATATTGGGAAGCTGTTGGCTTGCTCATGTACATGGTGCTTGGCATGTGCCCTGACATTTCATACATAGTCACTACTGTCTCACAATTCAGTAGCAACTCAGGTATACCTGTTATGAACTTTGTATGAACCTTGCACTATAACTGCATGCTTGCACACATGAGTGCCATGATTACATCATCCCTAATCATATGACATCTCCATCCCTTCACATCAATCATGCTCTGACCCTTTACATGTATCACATCTCATCACCTCTTTACACCTTTCACAAACTCACACCGATCACATCTTCCATTCCTGATCACCTTCCTTTCCTCATCTCTGCCCTTACCATCCAATCAGTATGATCACTATTGAGATTGCATCTTGATCACGAACCCTACAAGATCCTAGATGGATCTTTGCCATGATCCCTCCCCCTAATCATCACATTTTATGATCGATCATCCCCTATATCTTAGACTCTGCATCTTATCTCCATTTCATTTCATTTTTCAGAAGAGATGCCTAACCTTTGCCTCAAGGACCTTACCCTTTCATATCATATAGCCAATAGCATTAATTATGTATATCCTAGACTCTAGTGTATAGCATGGTCCATGCACTATCTTGTAACATATATAAGGGGTTATGAGTATAGGCTGTTCCCCCAGCCTAATCCACTTGTTACTGTTTCTCCTACCCTGCCCTAACAAGGTGGCCTAGTGATAAGTACAAGTAAAGGACAGTTATTCACCTACTGGCTCTTTATTGAGTCTCTAGAAGTGAGACACATCTGAATATAAAGCCACTCCTTCCTCTCTCCTCCTATCATACCATCAAACCAACCCTTGCAACACTGAACCACCAACATCAGGCCAGTGAGCCAACTTGTACCCCATCAACATATAGAACCCAATACTGAGAAGTACAGAACACATTCATTGGAAGAACCACTGAATCATGAATCTATAAATGATCATGTAATGTAATCCTCTATCATACTGATTACTGATGTTATATCTGCAACCTTGAGAGGCCATTGTTGCTGTGCAGATCTTATCATATAAATGAGTCTACAGATACAGATATTTAAACCACAAGTAGCATTACATCTCTCATTGGAACATATGTAGAGGTATTTATACAGACTCCTGTATCTATGGTGACAATGCATTATTTTTAAGGATGGCAATCTGATTAATAGCCATGTGATTACCCAAGGCTCAGAATCCTTGCCCCAAGAGCCAAACACAATTATGCTAGCATTGTCAGGATTCTAGTATTAAGAGAAAGCTGAAACATGGTTGCAAAAGTATCATTGTTACAAAGGACTTGCAAGAGTAGTCCTGGAGTTCACATATAGAAGATCTCCTGACATGCAGCCCTCTCTCACAATCTGCATTCCCTCTTGCTGTTCTAGCATCTTTTCTTTTATCTGACATTTTAGGTTTTGCCCCATAACATTCATCTGGTCATCTGCTGGGTTGGTTGGTATTGTTGACAGTGTAGACAGAACTCTTCAATTCTGCAACAATGCCCTATTGGGAAGCTATTCAGCAAATTTACAGATATCTGATTGGAATGAAAAATCTCTACCTGACATATGGAGGAGTTAAGAGGCCACTTGAGGGCTATGCAGATGCAGATGGTAGCATAGCCAAGGATCACAAGGCCATATCAGGATATGTATTCCTGATTGATGAAGGGGTAGTATCCTGAGTGTCAAAGAAACAAGAAATAGTTTTCTTGTTGACTACTGAGAGCAAGTACATTATGGCAACACACATGACAAAAGAAGCTTTATGGCTTCACTCATTTATAGGTGAAGTATTCACTATGCCCAACACACCTACCACCCTCTTCTCAGATAACCAGTCAGCTATCACACTCACCAAGGACTATCAATATCACATGTGAATCAAACACATTGACATTCATTTTCACTTTATCTGATGGATACTTGATGATGGCAAAATTTGACTAGTATTTTGTCCTACAAATGATATGGTTGCTGATACCCTTATCAAGGCTCTTCCCTCTCCCAAAGTCAAACACTTTGAGGCAGAACTTGGACTGTGCACAGCTTGAGGGGGAGTGTTGGAATATCAAGCATGCACATAGCCTGGTCTGTGATCAGATCAATCCATAACTGGTGAGTGCATGATTGACATGCCAGGACACTCAGAAACCATATCAATAATCATTGTACCTACATCATGTATCTTTCTGTTTCATACTTTCCTGTGTCATTTGGCAGTACAGATTATTGATGTGATCACTCTTTGCCTTTATCTTCTTCAGCTAGTATTCAATCCTCCTCATATATAAGATGTATCTTTTGCTCTTGAGCACCTCAGTCCATTACATTGAATGATGACTGAGGTGAGCTACCTACATTCTACTTCACCAATTACACTTAAATTAACTCATATGTAGTTGCTTTCATCAGGTGAATATATTAGTCCATTGCATTGAACAATGACTGAGTTGCTTCCATCAGTCACATTCTCACTTTCAAATTAGGCCTTCATTCTCTATGCAAGGTAACCAGATAATAGTCACAAGACCAAGGCTACTGTATTGTATATGAACATGCAAGGGAACTGCTGGAGTGCTGCATGCTGGACACTTGCTCAAGCAATCTTGGTTGTTCCTTTGCAAGTGTTTACTCTGCCTTGCATATTTCTTACAGTGACTGTGTTGTCTGGAGTACTCATACAAACAACTATTTACATGTATTACCCAATAATACCTCACCATCAGAATAAAGAAGCACAAGCATCCTGCAGTAGATGACCAAGACAATGGTGATGTTGACCACACATTTTGAGTTCCCAAAGGAATCTGCAAAACAAAACAGGCTGAAGTCATGGAGTCCATGGGGCCAGGGTTCAATATCAGTAGCACATTGAGGGGAGTGCAGCTCTTCCCATTCATACTGAATTCATGAAGTCACTCAAAGTGGGGCCTAATGTATTAGGTGGTGAATGGTGATGCTGATGAAGAGAGAATGCTAGGGATCACAAGCAACCTGAGCACACTATATGGCCCTGCAGGCCATGATGCCAAGAGTGAAGTCAAGGAAGCATACTGAAAAGTAAAGCTTGAAGGGAAGGAGGGAACATGGAGGAGTTGTGCTACATCAACAACAGATGCTAGATATGTTGAAGTTTGGCAAGTGTATTTGCAGGTGTAACCTCAAGCAACATCCAGGAACCTCTTCATTGCGATCTATTGTGTACCTTTTTTGTTTGTTTGTTACTTTAACCATTGACTGAAACAGACAGTCATGACATACACATTCTCTGATGTACAGCCTTACTGTTTCTCTTTCATACATAAGACCAATTGTTGTACTTGATCACCCAGTTCATTGCATCTGCATATGACTGAGGTGAGATTATCTTACTGTACTCAACTTGTACCTATTCATGCTGACTTGTATGTAGTTTAACCCTTGATAGGTGAATATACCACAGTCCATCACATCCATGCACAACTGAGTTTGACCCTTGATAGCATTCCAACAAGATAATGGTATCAGTACACCTTATAAAGCAGAGACTCACCTTCATTGGACCATGCAGAGGATGCAGACAAGACCTGTCAGGACCAGACCAAAGCCTTAGGGCTATGCACTCAAGGTAGATGGAAAGAAGTTAATAAGAAACCCAACTATAAGAGAATGAACTGATAAAAGATCCCTTGAGTGGTCTTTAGGACAATGGTTTGATGGTATGATGGTAGAAGAATAAGAGTAGAGAGTAACCCTCAGGTCTCACTTCACTAGATGTGATGATTAACCAAGTGGATTAGGCTGAGGGATGACAGCCAAAGACAGTCCCTTTATATATTATACAAAGATGTGCACAGACCAAGTAATGTTATAGATAAGGTGTGAAAAGGAAGCACACCATGAGGTTCTGGAATGGAAGAGAAGGAGATGGAGATTAAAAGAAGAGAACAGAAATAAAAAGAAGCTTTCAGAAGAAACAGAAATTAAAGATAGAAACTTCTAGAAAAGCCTAAACCCAACATGAGGTTTCCAGCAGGTATGACATCATAGATAACATCATAGGTCTAGACTGATCATGTGATCAATCATGTGACAAGTCATGTGATCTAGTCATGTGATGATGCTGATAAGATAAGATAAAGGAAAAAGTGAAAAAGTATAGAGTCTAAATCAACATTCATAACACTTTCCCCCTCTTAAGACTTAGATTTCAGATGAGTCAAGTTTTCATATGAGGAGAAAAAAAATGCAAAATTAATGCCTAAGAGGCAAAGAGGTTGAGAAGCATTAGGTTGAGAAGTATGAAATGCACAAATAGTATCTTGTGTTATAAGGAACCAATGTTCCTTATAGTGGTAAAGGCCTATTTCCTCACCACTGTCCCCAGTCCAGGTCCCCTCCTTTTTCTCCCATTTTGCTGTAGTACACCCAGTACATGTCTGGAGCTGCGCTGTGTGTTTGGGTCCTAATGTCCATGTCCTCAAGATGTCCCACATCGGTTAGACCTTTCGGTGAGTGACCCCATTATTCATCTTGACTTCTATGGTACTGTACACACTCTAGACACTACAAGATACATCCAGATACCTTACACATATGTCTGGACCTCTTACATTTTGCTTATTTCAATGTTTTCTACACTTTTACCCCTTTTACACATTCTATATACCCTTTTTCACCCAGTTTGTCTCTGGACCCCTTTTGTAACTGTTACATTGGTCCTTACACTACTTACATAAGTCCTGGGTGTGCCCAGACTATAAACAGGTGTACATACACTCAATATGAAAGTTTTTTTCCTTTGGCCAAAATTATGAAAAAGTCAGATCTGTGCCCAGTACTGCTGTTTCAAGTTTCTAGCATCAATTCATACATCTGGATGCTCAGTTCTCATCATATTAACAACCAGACATTTCACACTTGGACCTACTGCCTATAGAGCTTAGGAGTAGACATCCAGTATTATCTATTCAAGGAAATTGTAAGTCTGGAGTCATACCCTTCTTTTCCTTCTCTTCTTGAATCTTTTTGGGATGAGCCTATCATTCCCTTCACCCCTTTCTACTGACCTCCTTGCCACCCCAAAGAGTATTTTTGTTTTACAGTGTATTGTCCAGATGAGCCACAGGCTCCCAAGTGTGATCAGAGATGTCCCATCCCTTTCAATGGACCAAATAATGCAACTTTCCCCCAATAAGCTTAAAATCAATGACAGCTTCAACCTTATATTCATTGTCACCCTCCTTTCTAACCTGTATTACATCTGATCATAACACCAGTTGTTCTGATAAAGGTTCACAATATGGTTTAATATGTAATATATTAATGACCAGATGTATCTTCATATGAGCAGGCAATGCCAGATACACTGCATTTGGAAAAACCTCAAGAATTTGATATGGACCCAGCCATTGTTGTGATAATTTAATAGAGGGAAATGGAAGGTAAAGGTGTTCTGTAGATAATCAAACCTGATTGCTGATCAAGGGGTGATAAGTTATGGAAGAATGGGGAGTGCTTGCCATTTTGGCATATGATGCATTAAGACTTTACTGTACCTTTTCATATGCTACCACACATTCACCAGCAAAACCATGGAGCTTATTTGCAAATCCTAATCATGGAACATAATTATGCATAATAGAAAAAAGAGTGTGTCTAGTAGCTGATGATACTGAGTTGTTATAATGGAATTGTGCCATTTTGACTCAATGTACTATTGCAGAACCAAAGAGTTACACTACTCTGCCAACTAACCAATCAATCTGGCAAATGATCAGATGAATGTTACAGAGCTTGAATCTAAGGTGCAGATAAAAGAAAGGGCACTAGGACAGTTGAAGGGATTGCAGATATGAAAAAAGAGCTGCATGTCAGGAAGGACCTTTTATATGTGAACTCCAGGACTACTCTTGCAAGTTCTTGATAACCAATGAACTTTTACATCATGGTTCTGTTATAACATCATACATTTCCTTTGCACTTTTTCCTTTTTTCTTATCTTATCTTTTCATCTAATCTTATCTTCATCACATGACTAGGTCAGGAAACAGGTCACATGACTGATCACATGATCAGGCCTAGACTGATGATGTCATGCATGCAGGCTGCCTCATGGGCATA
>JBBPJS010000699.1:0-14517 GCA_038088835.1 Singerocomus rubriflavus | reverse complement strand
CAGAAACATATTTTGAGGTCCCAGCACCTTTTATGCTCTTCAGGGGTTAATTTGTTGATGTGGATGGCATCAATTTCCATAGCATTGGGATCCCTAGCAGAAGGAGTGTGAGTGGCATGAAAGTACTGGAACTGACGTGGTTTGGTGGCTTGTTGAGCGATGTGGTTGGCTTGCTCATTCTGGGAGATGAATGCAGCAGCGTGCATCATCCATTCTTCGACAGTGGTGGGTACTTTTTCCATACCATAAATTTGGCACATGATGGGTATGGGAATGGCAGCAGCATAGTAGCTGATGAGGATGTGGTTTTCAGTGATTTCAGCTTTGGACTTCTTCATAGCAAAGTGGGCATTGTACTCCTGGATCGAGGGTTTATATTCCCTCTTCTTGTTGAGTATCATTCTCATGGTGGCGAGCCACAAGATGGTGTCAGCTATGACCTGTTGGTTCTGGTAGGCCTTACGGAAGGCTTTGAGAAAGTTCTGGTAGGTACCCATGTTGATAATATCTGTGATGTTGTCGTATGCCTTAAGGTGGAAGTTCTCAGCCCAAGTCACAGCCAATCCCTTGGTCATGTATGAGAGAGCAAAGGCAATTTTCTTTGTGGAGGTGTTGTATACTTCCTTATTGACAGTGAGGTAGAACATTACCATATTAAGCCATGGTAGGGCTTTCTTGTAGTTGCCATCAAAGTGTTCGGGGGTGCCGAGGCAGAGTTCAACAGGTTTGGCAGTGGAGGACATGGCTGTCATAGAGGTGTTAACTGGGGAAAATGGGAGATGTCAGTGGACTGGGAGTGGGGACGGGGGTGTGGGTATTCTGGGGATTGAGGCCTGTGCTGATAGAGCATGGCTTAGTGCTGTGGCAAGTTGTTCAGCAGCTGGGTTGGACAGGGTGATGTCTTGGTCAGATTCTGTGTCCAAGTGGTGATCTTCATCTTTGTCAGAAGAAGATTGGGCGATGGCATGGGTGGTTCATGAAGACCACCAGGGGTTGACAGTGGGATGAGGGGGTTGCAATGTGGTGTCATCTGGAGTGAACTAGCTATGACTAGTCATGGTGGGTTAGCTTTCATCTTTTGTTACATGTTGACCGGGTAGGACAGCATGTAGCCCTTGATTGACAAAGCTGGGGTCAATGAAGATATATGAGGGTTAGAAGGGCATATTGTTAAGCACTCTGACAAGGGTTCACCTAGTCATGGAGACTGAGGCACAAGGGTTCACCTAGTCGTGGAGACTAAGGCACAAGGGTTTGCCTAGTTGTAGAGACTGAGGCATGAGGTTGCCTAGTTGTGAGGACTGAGGCACATGGTAACGAAGGGGTAGCAACTAGATTGCTAAGAAGGCCTAGTACAGATGTTGTACAAGGGAGATGAAAGCTAAGGTATAATGCTACAGGATCGCGTATAAGTACTCATATGGTGCCCTAAACCCTGGTCAAGGGTAGGTGTGAGAGTGTATCTGCATAGTGGTAACCAATAGTGTAAGTAGAGCTCCCATGGCAATGGTAGCCTATGGTGTATAGGGAGCGGTGACAAGGTTATGACAAGGCTATGGCAAGGTTATGACAAGACAATAAAATGGGAATGCTGACAAATAAGGAAACCATGCTGTGCATGGAGATGAAGAGCAGAAGGAGAAGCACAGTCTATGATGTAAAGGGGTAGAATGAATGAGTCAGCATTTGAGGCACGAGAGAGATGAAGGTAGCATGCAGGTGCTGCATAGTCTAGAGTAAAGCGTAGTGCATATGGTGGAATGAAGGAAAATTGTAACACTTCCCAAGATTAAGCACTTTGCCACAGAATGTGAACTGTGCATGGCTTGAGGGGGAGTGTTGAAATAACAAGCACATGCATAGCCTGGACTGTGACCAGCTCAACTAAACACCAATGCATATATGGCTTATTGCACCACCATTCCTTGCACTCATAGACCATATGGACGATTTCATAGCCTCTCTCGCATAGTTATCCTTTTCCTTATTCCTGTGTCCAGAGCTCTTCCAGCTCCTTATATTCCCTTTAGAATAGCATATAGTCCAATTTGTATATAAGACACATACTTTGTACTCAAGCACCTCAGTCCATTACATTGAGCAATGACTGAGGTGAGCTAGTCACTTTTCATTCCATTTAGTTACACTCAAACTTATGTGTATGTAGTATATCCTCACAGGTGAATATAAAGTCTGTTACATTGAGCAACAACTAAGTATATCCTCACAGTTATGCAATTGCATCACCTTAATCAAGTCCTAATTTCTACAATGGACTTGGGGATGATCCTGTTGGGTAACTGCATGGAGACCCCAGAATGGGGTGGCACCCCTGATCAGCTTTCAAGAGTGACAACCTGGAGATAGTCATGTGATTACCCAAGAGCCAGAATCCTCACCCCAAGGCTTGCCCATGATTATGCTAGTCTTGAAGGAGCTAGTATTAGGAGGATGCATACTAGGTGCAATAGTTCTGATAATACTGATGATGCAAGAGTTTGTCAAGGTGTTATTAGATCACCCTTTACTCACTTTCCAATTCCCTTCTGCTGTTCAGCATTTTTCCCTCTGGACTTTCTCTAGGATTCTCTTGGTGATGCCAGATTGCCCAACAGGTTATAGGTGATGGATATAGGCAGGGTTATAGTGTTTCTCTGGTTGCTCAACACAAGGCTCTCATCATCTAGCCTTTGCAAATGTTATATCAGTGGGACATAACAGACTATGTTGCTGATTGTCCCTTATCATATTAATCATACTCTCTGTAACAGATAAGTTAAGCCATGAGTAGCATAGCATCTCTCATTGAAACATGGTTGGGATATTCATACAAACCCATCATTTATGGTGATACCACCTTCATTCTCAAAAATGGCAACCTGAAATCAGCCATGTGATTATTCAAGGCTCAGAACCCTTGCCTCAAGAGCTGACCATGATTATGCAATGTACATTAGGTTATTGTATTAGAAGGAAGACAGAGCATGATTGCAAAAGTACCACTGCTATCAAGTATTTGTAAGAGTAGTACTGAAGATCATATCTGAAGAAGTCCAATGCAGTCCTCTCCTTATCCTGTTCCCCCTTCCTGCTGTCCTAGCATTCTCCCATCCAACATCTTAGGTTATAGCCCCATATTGTTCCCCTGGTTGCCTAACAGGTTGTTGGGTTGTTGATAGTGCAGCATAACTCTTCAGTTTCACAACACCCACCATGGCTAATGGCAGGAACACTAAGAAATCAGATAGAACTGAACTGGACCACAATCTATATGGCAACTATGAAGTATGAGGACAAGGAGTGACTACTTTTATACTGTAGTGCACATGATATGTATGCCAATGGGCTTACACACAAATATAAACATGAGCACAAGTATTGTGCTCACATTCATATTTGCATGTGAATGGAGGACAGTTGAGGAGATTGGTGCAATAGTCATACCTGTGGGTCACTATTGGTGACAGATTTTGAGGGTGAAAATGTGGAGCTTTTCAGACTTTTGGTACTTTAGTGCGTTTTAGAATGTCACTTGCAACCACAAAGCAGTAAAAAGCGTGGAAAAGTAAGTCGACAATTTGCTGATGCTTACTACATCCAAAATATAGCATTTCCGATCAATTTGTTTCCACAAGTATGGCCACTGGTGACAGTAACACTTGGTATAAGACGTGAGTGGGCCACACATACAACCGCCGAGCGTGGCTAATAATTCGTACAATGCTCGGATCAACAAATTGAAACTGTGGTTAGGAACATGATGGTGGCTATACCACCGCACAAGGTACAATATCATCATTAGCTAATCAGTTTGACATGGAAGAACAATTGATCAAGTGAAGGTTGATGCAAATTAAACCAGGTGACGTATCAATATTGTAACCGTGACTTGATTCAGATGTAGCAACTTGATCTCGACTGAGCCAACCAAGTTTTCTCGCACTCAGCCGCTAAGCCAAGAGGCAGAAATACTGAATGGTCACCATTCAGTATCACGGACAGTATATGTAATAGATGCTGGAACCTAAGTAGCCGTGAGTGCTACAACAGGAAACTAACCGAATCGATGGACACACCATGACAAGGAAGAAAAGCTCAAACTCCAGTTACCTTTGGAAAATCAAGCAAGCGCCACTGAGTGCGTGGTAGTCTGCTCGTTACATTTATGTAAGAGTTCCATCAGGCATGTCCACCGTCATCTCGCTACCTTCGCTTCTGTGCTGAAGTCGATCTGCTGTGGCCATTTGAAATGATGGATGGTGGACTGCGTTGATACGCGCGTGTATACCGCACTGCATGTCGATTTCCAGACAAAAATTCCTGCACTCAAAGAAGATACGGGAGTACAATCTCTAGGGTATAAAAGACTCTCCAGCCAGGTCATTTCGCCCCGTCATCCAGAAAGTCTAATCCTCATATCCCATCTATTCAAGAATCTCACACTTTATCATCTAGCATGTTTTCCAAGCTCAGGTACATGCTTTGCTTCGCGTTTCTCGTCATCACATTGACCAACGTGTACATACAGTATTTTCATCCTGTGTGCTACCCTTTTCTCTGTGTCAAATGCCATAACCCACGCTCAATTGTCCCAGATGGGGTGTGTATTCTCTTTGGAACATTTGATGTGCCCATTAACTCATATCGTACTGTAGTAGTGACGTCCTGATGCTTTTAAACATTGGAAAGGCCTTGAACATAACCCTAAGGGATGGTATGTGTATCTCGTGCTTCCATTACTCGTAACGGGTTTTGAACTTACGACTTCTGGCTGTATTTTCCATGTTGTGTCCACTAAAGTACCAGCTGAGGTTTCCTCATAGAGCGCCGATACTCGAAATGACACTTGACGATTGTCCCTCATGATATGATTGTTCAAAGCTCGATTTCTCCGAGACCTAAGACGAACACGTTGAACGCGCCTGAGTTCAGCGTTCAGGGTTTGAAACATGTTTGAACACCGAGCGCATGGTAGATTCCATCGTGAGAATAGTTGAACAAGCCAGTTGATGTCTATCTAAGAAAATACGTGACTCGGGCTTGACGACGCTAGCAGGGTCCTACTCACCTTGGTACTATCGTATCATCATCTATACAGCCATTCCGACCTCTAACTCCCATCGTGGTCTTCGAATCGCATTTTCTCGACTGATATTTGTAGGTCATGATTGAATTTACCTAGTTGTCCTGGTTTTACTGGATATATAGACCGTCTGGAATGTTTGTAAAATAGCTCTGGACGTCTCTGGCGCGTCTCCCATTGTGCCTACGACGTTTTCATAGAGCCGATCTGGCGTATTCTCAGCGAGCAGGAGGAAGACAAGGAAGACGTACATATCATATGATAGTAAATCTATAGTGTAGTGGTGCTCCGATGAACGACGGATACACGTTTGATCGCTTGGACTTATATGGTGTGGCCTTGATGCAATCATACGAAAAGGCAAGGATCTTCACGAGCGAGCTCGACTGATACTTTCCTCGTCGACACAGTGGGTTGGCAGGCTCTATTGGTCACCTCAGAAATTTGCTATGCGGTATGGACGGCTCAAGTTACGTCCTCCTTGACCTTGCGCATATGCTGCTACGTCCGACCTGCTTGCTCAGTCACCAAGGTCGTGTAAATTTGTGACACGCAGATGTTCTTTGTGCCGTCTTCTAGTTCATTTCACAGCTTCTTTAGCTGGACCATCGAACCCTCGTCGCAGTTCGACGCTCTCCATACGCCTATCTCACTACGGGTGAGTTTGACTTCGGAGCTCGCAGATCCATTCCCTCCCCCTCAAGCTCAACGCTCGGAGGCTTGCCACGTCGTCGTCGTCGTCGATGCGCGGGCTTGTTAGGTAGTTCCGGCGGCTCAGGCAAGCCATATGCCACGTTCCTGATTCGTTGACACTCTTCGTTGGCTCGCGGCGAGTCAATCCTCAGTGGCGCTATTTGTTGTACCATCTTCGCCATCTTACCTACCATCTCAATCAGTTCATGCAAAGATAATGTAGGGTATTAGAATAATCGTGGGGCAGCGCAAATGACTGTAACGATGTAGATGCAGTACTATATCACGGTTACGCCGAGAAGGTGGCCGAATGATCAGGAAGTAAACTGCGATGAGAGCTGGACATGGGAGGAAGCACAAGGGTAGTCGAGGACCACGTAGAAATTTGCCATGGCGGTAGCGTTGGTGGAATAATAGCACAATAAACAGTGCCACAAGTAACGATACCCCAGGTCGTGCTCATCGCAGATAATAAGACTAGTCAGTTCCCAGAGCGAGCCAAGGACACGTCACAAAACTGACCTATACAACCCACTAGACAGAACCACGCACTAACAGAATGAGCCTCTGAGTGTCGTGCTCAATGCTGGTTAGACGTCATAAAACAACAAGAAAGCAATTAAACATCCACCGTGACCTCTGGGAACCAATTCTTTCTTGCTCCTGCATGAATCTAATCAACCAATCAAATCAAAGCTTAAAGAATACTACATAGGCGAGGACGAGGAGACGCACGTACCATTCCGTCCGATTGTCACCAGTCGAAGTAGTCAGTGGCATTGTAGACACTTTGCGATGAACGGTGCCTATGATAATGATTTTCCTAAGAAATCCGGGATGTGGCACGTGTCATGACAGGAATGGAATGATGGAATGATGCCAGGACACGGCCAATCTCGCTTGTCGTGTCACACCTGTCACACTGTCTGTCTACCATACCAACTCCCCCCCGGACTTTCTGCCCAAGTGCTATGCGATTTGGATACCGTGAATCGGATTCCTTCATAATATCGCTGACCCGATTCCCATCATGCAGGGCTATGACAGCGATAGTCTTCCATCGTACTTCTGAGAGCTGCGGCAGTCCATATCACGTCGTCGGTCAGTGTGCTTAGGCGACTTGGCGAACAAGCTCAGCTTATACAGGTCAAGGGCGGTCTAATGACGGTCATTGCCGCGCTGGAGAATTTACTTTCATATCTGTAACCAATCACGGATACTCCAGGTTGACGCAAGAATTATCCCGCTTTTCCCCGTGCTCTAATGATCTGGAACTCTTGGCGCGTCACCCATACATGTCACCCGATTTTCCCTCTTTCCCTTTGACATTCGTCAATGTTTAACTTCCGCATTCCTTTTACTCGCCTCTATACATGGCTCACAGCCCTCTTTGCAATAGGAATCTTGACTTTCGTTGTCTTTCCCTACAATCGCAGCCTCATTTCTTCCTTGCTCATTGACAGACGTTATCCCCCGTTATACGCACATCACCGTAAATTAGAACTCGAACTGCCGCATTATAAATCTTACGAACACTCGGAAGTCAAGTACCTCTGGTCACCAAATCATCCGTCCAGTATGCCGACTAATACGGTTTGCCGCAACCCTCTCTGATCGTCAATGCAGAAGTAGGATGGGGAAATATCATGCAAGATTACATTTTGAGCTATGTCCTTGCATACGCGACTAACCGCTCGTGAGTGGCTTCTCAATTGGACGAAGTCAGTTCCTGACACCCAATCTAGCTTTGTCTTTGATGACTATACCTGGGCAGTGGACGGCTCTCTGTACTCACGCTTGGGCGGGAAGCTCATTCCATCTAGCATTCCTCTGAATGCAATCATTGACGGTAAAGAATGCTTTCTTCGTGAGTGTCATAGGCATTGAATACGATCGAACATTCAAGGACCACTGGTCGGTGGTGCGCTTCCTCCAGACGACAGCACTCCTCGAGCAGTACACAAGGATTTCTTCCACAAAGTTTGCCCAAACCCGACCATCCTGCGACTATCTGACGTCGGTGGCTGGAGCGATTCAGACACGGTCAAATTCATCATCGACAAATGGGTAGAGAAGATTTTATCGATAGAGGACCCTTGTCTGCAGTTCAAAGAGACGTACCCAGACAAACAAATATTCGATGTCTTGTATGCTTCTTGCAGACATAATCAACAAGAGAACTAACTTGGTCTTGCAGCGTATATGGTCAGAAGGAGCGCCTTTTGAGTATTTGGCCATACATGTCGACTTTACCCGTCTTATCCCACTGGCGATGGTCACCCCTAATTTACGATGCTTTTAAGGCAAATCGTGATGTTTTTTACCCTCCAGCCCTGCATTGGTCAGATAACCAAGGTATCACGGCTGACGAGATTATGACTGGTCTGCTCGTCATACATCTGCGAAGGGGCGACTTTTACACTCACTGCAAATACCTCGCCAAATCGAATTCAGACTGGAACGCGTTCAATTCCTTTCCCGAATTACCTGATAAATACACTCAAGTCCATGCTGATCCTCGACTGTCGAATCACGAGGCCTACATGGCCCATTGCTATCCCGGAATTGAGCAGATCGTCGACAAGGTCAGGAGGGTGCGGGAGGCGTCCTGGGAACCGCTAGATCACCTCTACATTATGTCCGACGGTGATAACTCGTGGGTTGGGGACCTCAAGATCGCCCTGCATGCGCTTGGCAACTGGGAGCACATTGGAAGCAATTGGGATCTGAACCTAACCTGGGAGCAACAATTTGTTGCGCAGGCGCTCGATATGTCGGTGGCACAGAGAGCGCAAGTGTTCATAGGAAATGGGGTAAGCTTTGTTGTCATTTTGTTGCAGGCCTTGCATTATTGACGAGGTCACGGACAGTGGTCTAGCCTATCTTCCAACGTCGTCATGCTTCGCACCGTGCGCGGTCTACAGCCAGATAGCAACCGATTTTGGTGACAAATGGGCCAAGGTCATTGTATGGTTAACGAGGGTGTAGGATACATGCTATCTCATTTATTCATCCTATTTTGTGCCCTGCTTGGCTATACATCGAGATTACAGAAAACAGAACCATCACCCCGGGGAACGAATGTCAGCCCATCCTTCTCTGACAGACAGGGGGGGCGACCCAAGAAAGTGAGTGTATGATTCATGAATGCCTCCAAGACAACACATGAAAAAACGAGGGGAATATGAGGGCCACCACATCCGCGGTGCTCGTATCTCGTTCGGCGCTCCTTTTTACTCCAAGAAAAAGCATGATAAAAGGAATCTTGTAATGAACGTCAAAAAGAACGAATTACAGTATGGACGAACGTGCGGGCATAGGTGGGTCTGGCGGTGCTTGACCATCGGAGGCAGTGACACTGCATAAGATACGCGACAAGTGGGGACAAAGAACCGTGCGTTAGACAGCCCGCGCGCTGGCATCGTCTAGTTGGTCAACCGTCGTATGCACTTCGATCTCCAAGTTATGGTGTGATACCTACAAAATCAAAGGACCCCGAGCATAAATTGATCAGTTAGCTCGTCTTGCAAAGCAAAAGGGGGAAAAACTTGCTTTGTCGATTCCATCCGCAGCCACGGTCGAGTTTTCTGCTATCGACTCCGTAAAGCCAGATACGAATTGGGGGTCACCAGATTGTCCCGAGAGTTGGATCGAAACAGGTCCGTCGCATTGACGGAGGCGTCGACGTGCATTGAGCCTACAAACCACGAAGGAAGAGAAAGAACGTATATCATGAGTAAACTCGTCATTCGACGTGGGACACGAGTCATGAGTCAAAACATGCGAGAAGGCCGAAGAACAAGAGACGACGAAAATGGGTGAAAACTCAGACTTACAACGCCAAATACGAGTTTATGTACACTAAAGTACACACGTTAGTCTCGCCAGGGGGCTGCAAAACTGAGTACGTACATTTTGCGAGATTAAGGTAGAATCCCATGAAGATGTAGTTTGTAGGCATCACGGCATACTATCAAATGTCATTGGCGGTGCCCCAGACAGAGTAGCATGGCAAATGACTGCACCATTGTAGTTCCCAGAATGGCGTCAATGCTGGTCAATATTGCAAGGCGCGAATTGAAATTTGAAATCACAAGGTTCAAGGGGGAATACGCACGACGTCAGTAAACCTTTGAGAATGCTTGTTAGAATAGTCATGAATGAGGGATTAGTAGGTTGAGTCTCACCAGTTGAAACAATATATGCTATGAGAGTGTTGACCAGCGAATCCGTCCTTGGTGATAAGCGGATGAGCGAAACAGTATTGTGATAGGACATTATTACCTCTGAAATCCTGTTCTCGATCTGAACAGGTAATAACATAGCACGAGGGACACATAAAGGTCGCCTACAAAGGTCGAGACAAAGTTGACATAGAACAAGGGCTAGATGGATTTAGAAACTCATGGTAGCAGACTTAATATATGTACTAACTGCGAGAGTGTCAAGCTGCGTCCAAGACTCAAGTTGAAAGCTGAGGTATTGCGTGAGATTTCAGTATGCCAAACAAGAACTAAGACCAACGCTTTCGCTGTAATTGCTGCGACACCTTCAGTTCGCTAAAATTACTGCCGAAAAGAGGATGCTTACTGAGGCCAACAGCTACAGAAAGAAAATGCAAGTTAATACGAGCAAAATAAGCCTCTGCTACAATACATACACAAATCACAGAGGGATATGATCCACTGATCAGACGAGTTAGAGCACAAAACTTGGCCGGCATTAACGCTCGTAGGACCCGACTCACCACAATGGATGTCAAGAAGATGTTCCCATTGGTCACTACACATCATCAGATACGCACCAGTTGAAAACTGGCAGCAAACTTACGCCCCCATACGCGCTTTGAGAACATACTT
The DNA here is from genome assembly GCA_038088835.1 of Singerocomus rubriflavus. Taxonomy (NCBI): domain Eukaryota; kingdom Fungi; phylum Basidiomycota; class Agaricomycetes; order Boletales; family Boletaceae; genus Singerocomus; species Singerocomus rubriflavus. Next base: position 3,882 of record JBBPJS010000699.1, on the reverse strand, counting down.
GGCGCTTATGAGCACGGGACGTTCAACAGAGTGGCGCATACTCACCACCGGATAAGCACATCCGTAACAGTCTACAACCAAATCATTTACTAAAAAGATTGCGAGGCAGCAAAAGCTTACCGTCACGGCTGTATGGGTCTGGTAAATATGTCACTTTAGATGAAAGTGGGGCTATCAAACAAAGTGACTCACGATCATGCTCCTGTAGAGAGTGAGTTGCCGTATCTTAGAAAACTAGACGAGATCACGTACCACACCGGTACAGTCATAGACTTTATGTTTGTGAAGTTAATCACAAGATAGTGGTAGAGTACATGACTCGTCAAACATGCGTCAAAGGTATCCAGAATCCTACAAGGAGCGTTAGCGAACAGAAAAATAGGTCGGCATATGGACCATCTCACCATATTATGGCTACCTATAGCACTGGGAGATTAGCAACAAGATACTTTATTGTCGGGGTGGAGACTAACAACGAGCTTCAAAGCCAGTCGATCCTTTGGGTATCGACGGTAGTAGATAAAAGTTTGAATGCTTGTGACACCCCAGAGACTGGAAAAAAGGCCGTGATGAAACAAATACATGGGTGTCAGAAACACTCACGCTGAAGCAAAAAGACCACCAATGAGGAGGGCTCCCAATGTGTTATCCACGTGGACGGGGAGCGTCGGTAGATCGGTAATGGATGGAACCGAAGCAGACATTTGCGGCGTAGGGAGCAACAGCAAGTGTCAGCACGAAGAGCTGGCAAGAGATTCCTGAGAGGGAGTGTGCTGAGGTGTATTTAGGTGTGGATTGGCATGGGTCCCCAGTGCGATTCTCACCGATCGTAATGGACCTTTTACATACTTGATTAAATTGTTATGTTGAGCAGTGCACTAGTTGAGTGAGCGTTATGTATGTATAGAATCAACTTGATTTAGCAAAGATTTCAGGTTCGTGCCTCAAACGATGGAGCGGTGCCGAGCGCGTGCGAGCGCAGCAACTCGCGTGTGGCATCGTAGCGGTTCTATGCCGACGCGCAGGAATACGGCGACCTTTAGGGCCATCTAGTAGCTGAGATTGAGGTGAATTGAATTCTGCTGTTCTAGGTCCGGATCTTCTTCATTCGCATTGAAATGATGCGAGTACGTGCGGCTCCGGATCGAGCAAACGAGAGCCGATAACCACACGAATAAGGTGAGTTGTGGGCAACTTGCGTGGTTTTTCTCTCGGGTAACTCTGGGAAACTTGGGAAGAGTCCGACGGAGCGGGCCCCTGATAGCGGAACAAGGGCACTTGTTAGATAACTCCAGTTCGGTTGCTCTCATGTAACAACGGTCCTTCTTCCATTGCGTCCATGAGCATGCTCGAACTTTTCCATTATTTGAACGCTTCATGTGCGCCCATGATTAGACCACGAGACTGCTTCAGGTCCCCGCTTCCTGCAATTCCCGGCACTACTGACCTCTATTTTACATAACGGATAAGCTTCGCCCGACTCGGAGGAGAGACGAGATCCGGCCTCTGGCGCGGTATGCAATCCTTTGAATCGCGATTGTCTTGAGTTAGCCTCGTGCTACTCGACGAGGTTCAAGAACAACGATACGACATGCCGGCGGTCCCCGCGACTTCAGCGAAGAATGCATATACTCCACCACTTCTCTCACCCCATTGTACCGAGCCTGCATCAATACAATACAAGAGAAAATGGCCATATAGTACGACACGCGTCCATACACGAGCCAGCCGCTATCACCCCTGCCAATTTCCGGCAAAGGGCCGAGGCTGCACCAGTCAGGGCAGCCCATCCACCAAAAAGTCATAGGCCATCGGGTAACCTCGAGGGCTGTGGCGGGTTTTCTCTTGATTTTCATCTTCGCTTGTTTGCCGTCCTCCGGTTGCAGCTCTCAGGACAGTCAGTCGTACAGTGGAGTCGCTCAAGGACAGCGATGCACACTAAAGATATTGATAACCGTATAGCAATGTTTATTGCCAAGAACTTCGAGATGCCAAAGAATGGGACCAACAGTTTGGTTCTCGCTTGGGGTCTCACCGCAGTTCATTGGAGACGGCGCATATGGGCGGCACTTTTGTTTGGTAGACGGAGACGGGGAATTCGAAGGCGGTCACTCCAAACTCATCTGACCGGACTCCTGGTGTATCACATCATCTTCACCCCGTATTTGCTGATCCGAGTCCGAAATAGTCGGGACGAGCCACGACGCCGCACTACGCCGGTCAAAAGGTGCAGCAGGGTCATGTTTGTATCGTCGACGTCTCGACTTGTACGTGGAGTGCTGAGTGATGGACGTACGCACTCACGAAGCCATGTCCGCATCATCCACTATGGTCGCTTCTCTCCGCTCGCCATCTTCTTCCCGCATGCCCAGCCCGTCTCCAACGCTTGCGGCCTTCACCAGCACCGTTTCCCGCGCCCTCACCACACCAGCTTGACTCACCGCGCCTACCCCGCACTCGTCCCTGCCTCGGCACTCGCGTAGACACAAAAAACACGTCAATCCGTGGTGACCAGAGCACGACAGACGGACGGTGTGCATCGACTACTGGCACGGGGATAGGACGGGCAGAAGAACGGGTACTGGAAAGCCCATGTGCCGTGCCAAGGGGTGTCTGCGCATGGTCACCTGCACCGCATTATTCTCGAGGCTTGTCAGCGCCGGGAACGTCGCGCGTATGTAGACGCATATGACGTGTTCCGAGAGTATTCTGTCGTGGTTCCCCGCGATGAATACTTGACCGGGTTGGACTGCGTGCTCGACTACCTGAGGTCGCTGGTGTGGAGGAGGGTATTGCCTCCCAGAAGAAGCGGCCGTGTGCCGTGCGTGTTATGCGTGTCGGAGATGCAGACGACGCCGATATCCGGGTAGGTTGGGGACTGTCGGGACAGGAACTAGCAGCCGTGTCCACGAGTAGACACGAGGAAGAGCGGCAGGAAAGCTCTGCAGTCGTCCCAGACCGTAGGTAGTCGGCGATGTACGAGTCTATCGTGGTCATTGTCCATGATTAACCCGGTTTCACCAGAGGCTTGTCACATATCAGATCCCGAATGACCAGCAAACGAGTTTTCCACGTCATATCACTGGGGAAAAGCTTGCCCAACGTTCGTGGCCGACAGCACCACGCAACCGTTGTTAATCTATGAGCTTGACCCGGATATGGGATGTAGCCAATGTAATGTCCAACTTGAAGGGCGTCCAAACGTGGGACGACAAACAAGAGCTTTCTTTGTAAAATAAGATATCCTTCAAGGTACACTCCCTCACTTGGGCCCTAGTACAACCAACACAACCATACATTCGTTACAGATCCACAGCGTTCGCCCGAGTCCGTCCGTGCCCATCCAGGTCGTTGTCGGACACGTCCAGGTCTTCCAATAGCGTCCGTAACCCTTGCAGAAAATCACACTTCTGTTCTGCTTTTTTCCGCTCGTACAGCCATGGACAATCGATATTCATGCACGCATTCGGTTCACCCGGCGCGGTGGAGGTGCAAGACGCGCATATACGCTGCGTGTTCAGGAGCCTTTGCTCGCCCTTTCGCAATCGAAGCAGGAGATTAGATGTCGTCATTTGAGGGTTGGCCTGGCAGGATTTACAGATACCTAGACCTAGAGAAGATATTCAGCGCCCAAACCGGACGATGAGAGACTTGGTCACTTGAATGCTCACCGTCTGAAGCCGTGCCAGCACATGTCAGACAGCGAACACTTTGGAAATGCTCGTCGATCTTGAACCTGTTCGCATGAATAGGTGCATGCTCACGCTTTCTAGGCGAGAGCGCAAGTAGATCCCGTTCGTCAACGGTGATAGTTTTCGGCATTTCGTCATACCACGCACGAACGTCCGCACCGACAAGGTTGAAGATGCGCTCCAATGGTGG